>VZSF01012080.1:533913-613053 GCA_013398295.1 Chionis minor | reverse complement strand
AATTGGAAGAGGGGAGATTTAGATTAGATATTAGGAAGAAGTTCTTCACTGTGAGGGTGGTGAGGCACTGGAACAGGTTACCCAGGGAAGTTGTGGAGGCCCCATGCCTGGAAGTGTTTAAGGCCAGGCTGGATGGGGCTTTGAGCAACCTGCTGTAGTCAGAGGTGTCCCTGCCCATGGCAGGGGGGTTGGAACTTGATGATCTTTAAGGTCCCTTCCAACTCTAACCATTCTATGATTCTATGATTAAATAATTTTAAATAAAGCAAATTATTTCAGATAGGAATGTGTGATGAATTTTTCTGTAGTTTCCTGACTGACAGACATATGTCAAACAGCCCCTACTTATGAAGCTCCATTCTTCCTACTGGCTCAGATATCCACAGAGATGTCAGAAGCCTCCATTAAATCTATAGTTTGTATCACATAAGTTTTCTTCCTAAATGCTGATAATCTCGGCTACTTTTTAAACCCAAGAATGTCTCTTTTTCCTCTCTCCAATTCTTCCTCCATTCAAGACAGATACTATTTCCAAGTATTCCTTTTACTCTCAGTGATATACCCCATGAGGTTTACTGTTAGCTTTTTATTAATTAACATTTCTTGTCTTTACTGACTCCACTCTAAATTTTCAGTAGCTTCTAAGTCATACAAACTAATATTACTATCATTGTTCTGTGACGATCACAAAAAATACAGTTTAGCCATCCCTTTGGGTTACGAACTGCTGAATATGTTCTTAGCTTTAAGCTAATTTGGATTTCAGAGGCTTAACTGAAACAGTTTGTAGTTTTTTTCTTATTTGCATTATAGGTTTCATTTTAAACAGTTTGTACCTAAAACTTCAACACAGCACAAGTATGGACTCTTCTTTATTTCTAACACAACAGATTAGTCTGATCTTTTCCTTTGGAAAGATATTACATTATGTAATATTATCTTGAGACTACAAAAGGAAGAAGATAGGCCAGAAACAACTTTTAATCCAGCACTGACACACTGACATTGCTAGTTTTCTTTTTCAGTTCGGACTATTTTGTCAAGATGAAATAAAAATTTTTAAACCTTTCCTGGCTGCAGCCCTAACAATTAGCCAGCATTGGTGTGTTTCAAGTTCTAGATAAAAGTTCATTTTCATTTTTCCTTGACTTTCATCTCCAATATCAAAGCAGTTCAGAATCCACACTCCCTGTTAGCTTAACAGGCCTTAAAAAGTTACCTTTCTGGCTAGAACAGGTTGCATCATTTAAACTACATGGGGTCATACAACAGAACAGACGTGGTATGAATAAAAGCTTTTGAGATTCTTTATGGAAGAGCCCCACATTCCTTACAGATGGAGGCATGTGAACTGAAATTCACATTTTGTTATGAAGAAAGTTGCAAGGGAAGCCTAGCAGCACCTGCAATTAAAAGAGAACAGAAATGCTGAGCTAGTGCAAGCAGACCAGGGCAGAACTACTTCCTGTTAACACCTAGATTAAAGTAAATTAGTCATGTGTTATATCTAGATGGGTTTCCCCAGAGGACAAAACCCCACTGGAACCCTACCTGACAGCACCATGAGGATGAACAGAGAGTGTGAAAAGCTGAAACAGCCTTAGGAGATAAAACAGTCACAAGAAACATTCAAAAGGCCTAAATGTTGCTTGTGGCAAAAGAAACTCCTGACTAGTTGCTAGACTGGCACCTGCTTCATTATTCCTTTTTTTTTTAATAAACAAGACCATCAAGACTGTCTTGTACCAAGGTCTTAAAGCACCAGCTTTAACAGGAGTTCAAGGAATTTATAAAAAGCAGTGTGGACTAGTGATCAAGGTACTCTTTTCCAGTCCTATGTGTAGATATTCACTAAACACAAGCTTTAACGGATTTCTTAATGGATAGCATCAACTGAGGCACCGATCACAAAGAGTAAAAATTAGCCCCATTACAGCTACACAACTAACCCAGCACATTCTCTGGCAAAGAAGATTGATACCACATAGCCAAAAAAAAAGGATTCTAGGCACACTGATGCCCAACATGATACAAAATTAAAGACAACCTCTTACACATTTTTTTTAAATGTTGTTTTTTAAAAAAAATGGTTTGTTTTTTAATGACAACAACAAAATTTAGAAGGAATTGGGAGCATCCAGTCCTTTATATATATATATATATATAAATTTTTACATACAAACCACTCATGCCCATAAAAACCAATCCTATCAGCCCTTGAAATTCCCATCAGAAAATAGATTTTCATAGCTAGAATACAAATAGGCAGGTCACATAAGATCCTCACCTGCAGTGTTATACTGGAAATACATTAGAACCACTATGGAATTCAAGGCTTATTGTCATAACAAGATTTTTGAAAGTGTATCTAACTGATGCTTTGGTTAGATGATGTGCAAGATGAACTGCGATCTGCTATGCTGCCTTTAGCTCTAAATGGCTTCAGTGAGGGGTTAGCTGTAGAAATGATTTGACTCATTGATTTTAGAAAAAAACATTTAAGAGGGTTATTAGAAGCCATTCTTATATTCATGAATGGGTACAGGAAACTATTAAAAACTACAGACCAATGGATTTGTTATCCTGTTGAGCAAATGCATTTAATGAAAGAGAGTGCAAATGAGTAAAGAAACATATGACCTTCCTTGAACAAAGGGAGATCTGCAAAGTTTGCAAACAAAAGGGAAAAAGTACTTAATTTGCAAACAGCACTACATGTAGACAGGCAATTAACGACTACAACGAACAGCTGTAATATGACATTAAAACAAGATTAAGGGATTCGGCGCCTGTCCTCAGTTGGCATATGAAACTATTTCATGTACGATAAGCAGGCACATAGCAACTTCAGGACAACAGAAGTGCTCTGCCACAGTCAATGGCTGAAGAAGTATTTTTTGCAGCTATACCCATATGGATTGCACAGAGAGTGACTGTCAGAACCACGGCACAGTAACAACACAATTAGTCAGATAAAATCTAGCCACTGTTTCTATAACTATAATTGCACACACAGTCATGCTAGCCATTACCTGCTGTGAAAGGAACAACTGTGAAATAACAGAGAGATGATTCATGAATCTGACTCAGGTCTTTATCTTTTCCTCAACCGGAGACCAATCCATCTACATTTATATCTGCAGTCCATGTAGCTAGTCAAGGATAATACAGATAGGCAAGACGGCGCAAAGGTCCTTTTACATTCCCAAAGCAGCAGAGGCTTTCTTCTGTGCTGTTTCTCTTTCCAAGGAACTTGCTAGCAGAATAAGGATTTCAGTGATTTCTTGAGTCATTCCTCCCAATTATAAAGGTCAGGTCACCCAATCAGGGAACAAAGCAAATACATGAGACTCTGATGAGCAATTACCCCGTTTAAATAGGAAGAATGTTCAACAGCCCACTTGTGTATAATCCACAGGTACTGCTTGTCCTAACAAATTATTTCTCAAAAATTAATAGCAAGAGCTCGTCTGCACAGTACAGTAGCATCCCATATGACTGGTAAAAAATAAAGAAAGAGAAGGGAGGTCCAATGTAGACATCAGATTCTCAAGAAAGAGTTAAAGACATTTACCTCACATACTCTGCTACCAGTTCAGCACTGTGTACATGAAACTCCTTAAAATAATGTAAATTATTCACTAACTTCTTGTTATAGAAATTCGGGCAATGCATAACATACAGTACACATATGTTTAGGTTAGAAGGGTGCTAAATATGTTGCTGTTTACATAAACTTTAATCATAGTGTTTTAGAGAAAAATATTAAATGACCAAACTTTTTAAACAAATCTTACTGTGTATGCTTAAAATTTGAAAACATTCCTTTTCCAGTGTGTCAAGAGTAGTGAGAAAGTATGTCTATTTCAATATAGAAAATAACTAAAATACATTTTTACTGGCCAATTTGTCTCTTCCTTTTGTATCAAAAAAGCATAATTGACACCGTTGTGTCTGAGCTAATCTGTTTGGTTTTTTAAGGTACTTCAAAAGACAGGAAGAAAAACAGAACTTTTGTTCCATTTTAATGTAGCAACATTACTGAAAGAAATTAAGCAAAATAAAACTGAGTAAAGACAAATAATTTATATTTTAAAAACCAAAATATTTTGTTTAAATACAATGTTTTAACAATTAAAATTAGCTAGGTTTCAAAGCAAAGGTCATTTTCATTTTAAAACATTTAAATGGCATAAATATATAACTTCAGTCTTTTTTCCCATTGAAAAATCCCTTCCATAAAGCTTTGCTTTTCACAAATTGAAATACTGCAATTAAGTAACTTCCTGACTGAAAATTCCCAATAAGCTCTTCATTTAATGCATGCAACCTACAGACTTTCTTCCTCAAATAGTAATCATGTTGAAATTTTATTTATCACTGCCCATCACAGTTATGACTGACTTAGCCCATTTTCTGCATGCTGGATTCAAATGACAAAACACCAAATCCCATGAAGCAAACTGCAGAATTCCAAGTTCAGCAAAGATAAGCTTTTACTTTAAGTTCAGTGGCACTCAGCTCCTCAGTAAGAGAGTATCTTCTGTATTTTTTAGGGGTTTTTTTAGTCTGTATTAATATGGTTCTGAGCTATAAATGTTCTAGAACCAGAAACCCACGATAAAAACATGAACAAGCCCTTAATTACACCAATATATATATATAAAAAAATTATGATATTTCACTGTTCAGAATGCCTTTTATGGACTTCAGTTTTTGAGATATCATCATTAAGAGGTCAGTTGGTGCCCAGCTTTTGACGGGTAAGACCATCTCTTTGGGTCAGTTACTGGCAAAATATTAAACAATGTAGAGACCTTTTTTCTTGTTCTTTGCCAAGAAGGAACAGTAACCTGAATTCTATTTCAAGTTTGAATTTGTTTTGAGCACTACATGAAACCAAAGCAAATTGTTCCTGGCTTCAGTGAAAGTGGCATGAAGGCTTTCTCTACTTATTTTACAACATCCTGATGTCATATGTGTAACATCACAGAATCCTATAAAACACGACAGGAAGGACCTTTGGGTGTTACCTAGTCCAATGTCCTGCTAAAAGCAGTGTCAGCTTCTAGGCTGGACTTAAATGTTTAGCTGCAGAGAAGCTTGTGGGGAAGAGGATGTGCACACTGGCCTAGGGTTAAGCTAACTGGTCAGAAAGCACCAGTTATGACAAAAATTTCTGGACACAACAGATAACAATGTAAGAAGTTACAGACAGAGCCATGAGGAATTCAGAGAGACCTATGTGAGAAGCAGCTGAACTTCACAGACCATTCCAGAAGCATATGGGGGCTCTTTTGGAAAGTCAAGTCTTGCAAGTTCTGCACTGCCTAGTTAACTATCTCAGTAATACTTGTTAAAGTTGAGACTATCTAGGAAACACTACCAGAAATGCCGAGTTTGGGTGGATTTGTAGAAAAACTAAGACAAATAAGGAAACGGTAATTTTGATTAAGTTGTTTACTTGGGAGGGCACAAAACGATGCTAAAATGGAAGAACCTGAAAGAAGAAATGGGGCAGGTAGGACATATCAAATGCAGTAAATCTTGTGACCAATGTTATCTGGAGATCTCTGTAGATCAGCCCAGTGCCTGACCACTGCAATTTGGAGCAGGGCAATTACCATGGGTTTTGCACTGTATTAGTGTCTGACTTGCTTCTGCAGTCAGTGGGACAGGGCACGTTTTCCCTGGAGCTGCTGAGAGAGGCCTGGCAGCTCTTCTCCTTGGAATGACAGAGGAACCCCTGGAGGGTATCACCTAACAACTTTTTCCTCTCAGGTCTCCAATAACACACACCAGGGGCCCTCTCTTCATTTTAGACCTCCATAGATTCTGTTACAGCTTCTGCAGGCCTACATTAATATTTTAATACAAATATATTTCATTAAGCCTATAATAAAGGGGTACCAGTTCAGTTATTCCCTACTCATTGTTTCACAGGTATACAAAGTGAATCAACTCCTGCAACTGCTCAATCAGGTCATTTCTTGGATCTATAACCTTCAGTTCAAATAAAAAAAGGAATCATGGAAGTCACAAAAGTCCCAATATAAAGAAATCCTCTTCAGAAGTAAAAATATCAACCAGGAATCCACCAGTGAAGAAAACAAATTATTTTAACTGACACAAATGTGAATAAGAGCTCTGTTCAATGCTCACTGGCAGTTCCAGGATTTCTCTTATGCAGCTATAGGAACAAATACCATAAGTAAAGAGAAAAGGAGACATCCATGTATGTTGAGACTAAATTTGAAATCTGTATTTAAAAACATGCCTTTTCACATCTCACTTTAACTGAGATATCCTTAAGTCTTTGATTTCTCCTGTGACGTTACTTCTGCCAACCATACCATAATCACTGTCAACCGCACAGCATTTCTGCTAGTATGTTGCTTTCTTACCATTTCACTGAAAATGTTTTCCTTCTACACAGTAACAACTAGATTTGTCTTCGGCTGCACTCATCCTTTCATTATGTTTAGCTTTCTCTACTCTCTTGAAATGTATATACTGAGCATAACTTTCTTTTTGTCTTTCAAATCTTATCTTTCTGTCTTCTTTTCTCACTCTTCCAGCTCAGCCAATATTAAACCATCAGGCTTCGCAATTTATCATTTCCATCAATAAATGTATTTGGTTCCATTTTAGACTGAGGTATTCATAATTATTCAAATGGAATGTCACAGCTTCCTCACAGATATCTACAGCAAAATATGTTATCTGTTAAACACAAACAATATAACTTAGCAACTCATTTTGCAAAGTATCCACAAGTCAGAACTGATATACAAAGCAGTCATGTAACTTGCAAAGGCAGTTTTGCCTAGATGGATGAATGAAGGGGATATAGATAAATGTGCATGTCTTTGTGGGTACATAAACAAGAAGTGTCTGCCCATAAGTAACAAACAAATAAAAAAGAAAATTAGTGTAATTTGGTGTTGGAATTTTCTATGGATAATCACTGTTGCAAATACAGAAATATCTGAGACACCTACTTTTGTTATCTTGGCAAGAAAGAAACCTCTAATAATTAGAAAAACACCAAATGTCTTACAGAAGGCTGTCTGAACAGACTGAGTAAATGCAATTTTGCCTGTCAGATTCTAAATGTTCTTTTACTTTGAAATAAATCACAGCTTTGTTTGTAGCAATAAGTATTTTTATTGTCACTGTGTAGTAGAAATGAACACAAGCATCAAGCATTTACTTGTACTTGTCACCCCAGGGGCAAACTAGACTAACAGAATGGATTTTTTTCTGAGTATCTTATTTTTTAAGATCTTTCTTATGTTGGAGGAGTCCCCAAATCCAGATAACTAGGTTTTCTATCATGGGACATTAACATGAAACTGCAATGATTTGTACTATATAAGAAACAACTTCTGTATCTTCCATCAGTGCAGACACTACAAATACTGAAAATTTCCAAAATATCCCAAGAAAACATTTTCATAAGTTTTCTAGCTTACTGTATTGCAAATTCAGAAAGGAACGATGTACTAAATTCAGGTGAAATCCAAATACAATTGTTAAATGAAAAAGTTCTCAAACTGAGTTTTGAAAAGATGTGGAAATGACTGCAGCATTTTAGATGATTTCTTAGGACAATGTATTTAAATGGTTATGCATGGCTACATTATAAGTGATTCACAGTCTTTCAATTAATATATATTATCAGAAGTATCCTTTCTGCTATTATAATAGCAAAACATCTTTACCATCTGCTTGGATACTTTGAAGTACTCCTACCTCTGATCACTCCTTCTTTATTCATTTAGTAAATCCATCCCATAGTTTTCAGAACTTTACACCCAAGCATAATCCAGCGCCAAAAAATCTGTAAGTAAAAAATTCTACAAATACACTGAAATCACCAGGAAAACAGGGACTTTAAAGAAAAGGCAACTAATTTAGTTCTTTACCACTAACTTAGTTCTTTGCCACTAATACTTCTGCAGTTCTAAAGTTCATCTTTTCTAATTAAACACTAGAAGCTACAGCTACGAGAAGATCAAAGAAATATTTTTTCCTTTTAAAAAACACTATGATTTTTGAAGGCTGTGTACACACATACGCACAAACACCCTCCACATAGATACACATATGTATGTGTGTACCTATGTGACCAAAGTATCTACAGGCTGCCATTTCTCAGTACTTGCACTGGTCTGTTACAATTTCTAACTAAAAGTTCCCTGATAAATTCATTTTTACTCATTTTCCAATTTCCATTGCTCTCAGTTATGAAAAAACCCCAAACCCAATCATTAAAAACTCTAATTAATAAACTCTGATTAATAAATTTCAGTTCAACAACTGAACTCATTATAAATGAGAACTTCTTTAATCTTGCATTTTTCCTCACAGAAAGTAAAAATACTCTTATATGCATACTTATTTGCATTGTGTATATACGGGCATTATTTTCCTTTCCTTTCTTTAGAGGAGGGGAATGGGTACAAAGAATGAGTAGAATGTTTTTCTGTCTTGAGAAAGCTCGTGTTACATAGAATGGAAAAACAATTAAAAAAGAAATAAAAATAAAAGTGTACTTTGGTAAATAACTACATCCAACTACCAATGGAAGTCAATACTGATATGAAGAAGATGGTAACATTCTTTTGGTGTTGAGACTATCTGATACCTTTTTTCCAACACCTACACATATTATCACCACTTACTTTCTCAGGAATGCAAAACAGTAGTTTGTCACAAAAGGACACAGGAACAAAAGAAAAGATCCAACTCTTTCAATCCTGATGCACATATTGTCTTTGAACACATAGTATTTCATTAACTTTATTCATGAATGTGAGCATATAAAAGTAATTTTAAAAAAACGGAGTGTGTGCTAATACTAAAACACACTCAAAGTCATCTCCATTCTCGTTCATCTTTTCAGAACAGGAAGATATGTTTCCATGCTTTTATTTCAGATTGTTCTTTATTGTTCTTCCTAAGCTTCTTTTCTGAGGAAGAGATGCTGCCTTTCATTTCAAACAAGGTAGTTTTTTGTAACTTTTATGTTATTCCTCCATTATTTTTGTCTAGATATAAATAACTTCAATGTTCTTCCTTGAATAGTTCTCCATTATTCTAGAAATGTGAGCATATATGATTTTTTAATTTGAACTGAACAAAAACCTTGCTAATGGTCTTAAGATAAACTCAGGCTTTATACAGCTGACAATTTTCATGTACTAGTTTGTATTAAGGTTTAAAAAGTGAGATGTGTTAAATACACTAATCCTACTGAATTGACATAGACTTTGCATATGCAAATTTATTCCATATATTTATTGAAAATTTTGGCTCCCATTCTTGTCCAACTAACTTCCCAGGAACAGATAAACAGGTAGATAAATTAAGATTTACTGTTCAAGCCATAACACCAGCAAATCCTCAGAAACAGAAGGGAAAGGAGAATCAAGGTTAATCAGCAGGATCACGTCTTAGGTTCTGATTGTGCAAACAAAAAAAGACTTACTTAACTTTAGGCCTATTAATGAAAAGCTCATTCACATTAATGGGATTTTCTGCTTAAAACTAAGCTTAAAACTGAACTTTTTAAAGATCAGGTCATCAGTGTTTTAATGGAGGGGCTGGAAGAATAGCTTCTGTACACAAATAACATTATATACTTAAATGCACCTGGAAAATTTATGAATGCAACATTCAGTTTCAAAATGTGTTTATCTTCCATTAATGCATTAGTAATTGTCTAACGGCAAGTGAAACTTTGTAAGAAAGTTTTCATATTGTTCATAAGGAAGAGCTATAGTATGTGATACTAGGCTTTCAAGTGTGGGTTGTAGGTCTTAAAGAAATCATTCACAGTACGCTCAATAGAAAAAAAAAACCGGATTCTTTGCACCCAGAGGGCACTGTAACTAACATGTTTTCTGGAGCTTAGTTTTGTTTCTATAAGTGATCAGGATGAGGGTTTTGCACACATCCAGCATCATTAAAAGAGCACCACGGTCAGGGCTGAACAGCCAGAAAAATTGCACTCAGACTGTAAGAGGGAAAGCATTTGACAGGAAAGATCAGTTTCTGAGCAAAAACTCTTACCTCAATGTCATTTTGAGCCTTATTTGACAGTGCTGACAACTACACAGTTCCCAGAGTATTCTATTCAAGCAAGTCATGAAAAGTGGTAGACTGAGGTACCTAAACCCAACATGTAAACAATCTGTGGATTGTTTACATGTAGTAAGTTATATTCTATTTATGAAAGTTGTCATTCAAAGGAGTTAGTAGGGAGAGCATAATTGATTGAGTAATAGAACAATGAAAAAGGAATGTAAATGCGTAACAGTTTACACATTTTTTTTATGAGGCCTGGAATATCTGCTATGAAAACAATCAAGATAAACAATAACTCATGGCTGTGTACCTATAGTTTCATCTCTATCTAATCAAAGTGAGAGTCAAGCTTTTCAGTGGTGGTTGCTCTCTTGCATTTCAGTGTTTCGTGTTTCCTCACTGGCCATCTGCTAGTTTTGATGAAAAAAAATTGGTATTTCATTGATAAGAATACATAATTTTTCACATATTCTAGCATAGACCTGTTATTGCTAGAAAAGGATTGAGCTGTTGATGAGGCTACCAGCAAACTTCCATCACCCTTTGAGAATTAAAAGAAGTATGCAGCTATCAAAACGAACTGCCACAAGCTTCACAACAGAACAGCAGTATCAAGCAAATAAATTACCCACAGTGATTAGAAAAGCTTAAAAAGCTAATAAAAGTTCATGATCCTGATCTGATGCAGATATAATAGCATTAAGGAAGCTTCAGGCCTATTCCTTCTTGGTAGAGAAATTGCACAGGAGGCTAAAGCAACTGAGCAAATAGGAGACTAAGGGGCTACTCCAACAGGTCTGTCACTAGTATCTTTAATCCCCAGATAGAAGCTGGTGGAATAGGAGCTAGTATAGCGATGATGCTCCGTCCCAAACCCCACCCTAGAATGAAGAAACCGCAGTGAAATAGTTTGTTTGTTTATTCTCTGAGTGGATCTCCCTCTTAAAGGAACAGAATAAAGCTGGGGTTGTTTTCATGATTATGAAGTCACGTCCTACACATCATCATGCAGCTTGCTGTAATTTTGAAACGTGTATGTTAGTTTTCTTGCTAAAACTCTGACTTGTGAGGTGCTGATATTTCTGGAATTATACATCTCGAGACTGAACACAGTCTGTAAAAGATGCTTATGTGAGGTTTAAGCCACTCTGACTGGTGTTTAAGGCTTGTGCATGCCCCTTGCATGAAGATGAAGGGCTCTTACGTGATTATGGTAATAATGCAGGTTTCCTATGCCGGAAAAGGCAAACAGACACATAAAAAGATACATATACACGCAGTGATGTAAATATTCAGCAAAGAATGTAACATTCAGTGCTTAATCAAAAGGTAATGAAAATAAGTAGGATTCTTGTAGAATTAACACAGCTCTGAATCAACACTGATGACTGACAAGATTAATATTTGATAGTATTTTCCCTAAATAACAGAGAGTAAAACATGACACTCATCTGCTCTACTTTTCCAAAAAGTTAAATACTCTTTTTCCCTCTAGAGAGCCTTCTAATACAAGGCATGAAGTTTAGAAAACAGTAAGTTTTAAGTTTTATAACATAACATCAGCTTTTGTAACAATTTACCTAATACTATCTGCAACATTTTATGAAAACAGATATTCTTCACCTCAGTTAATTAAATCAATAGAGAGGAAATAATAAAAAGGAGTTCAATATTAGATTACAGTATAAACATTACTCTTGGAAAACACCAGGGAAAGGATTTAAAGGAGAATTATTCATGAAACTGCAGTGTTACCTTCTACAAGTGTTTTCATAATTAATACTGTTGGTCAGTTTGGAATCCAAGCTTTAATAAAAAGTGTGTCACTTGGTTATTTTTTAGATATTATCTTTTAAAAATCTGCATTTATATTTACTTTAAAAACATACACGGAACAGTTAAAATAAATAAGTTTTATATAATAGAAAAAAGAAAAAAAAAGGGGGAAAAGATGTAAACAGGAACCCAAAATGCTTCTAACATAGCTGCTTCCTTGACGCCTCCCTTTCCAGTTCTTCTGGCTGTAAATTCTGGCAGTTATTTTTTGTAACCAGCAGCCCTCCAGCTCTGAGAGCAAAGGACTCAGATCGGGCTGCACAACATGACCAGGCAGCTGGGTCAAAATGTAAATGGCTGCCTGCATTGCGCTCAGACACGACATGTACACTGATACACATGTAAGCTAATTTTCTTAGAGCTCATTGAAGTGTATCTGCAGTGTACCAGAGACACTGCCAGTCAGTGACATCTACCTCTGTAAAAAAGGTCAAGAATAGACCAATGCATTATCAAGCAACAGAGTTCAACCCTATTTATTTAAACATGTATTTGAACAGGTGTCTGAGAAATCTGGCCTGCGATGAGGATACATGAACAAGGGCATTTTCTATGTAATTTTCCTATTAAAACCCAATTATAAAAGGAGAAATATATACTATATATACACTATAAGAAAAACTAAATATACCTTGCATAGTAAATCATTCAAATATTCAATCTCTATAGCCTATAAAAAGCAGCGATTAATTTACTTTGGCTAATAAACAGATGCAAAGCACTGATTCATCTTAATAATATTAGGTCCATAACACTACCTAGCCATACTTTCTTCTAGCACCCATACTATTAATTTTTGCCATGCTTTTTAGGTCTTTTGCCTTACACATGAGAGAAAACTAATCCACTTCTGCCAATAAGTAAATTTTTCCCCCCAAAAATGATATAGCTAAAAAGAAAAATCTTGTGGTTTTTTTCCCCTTTCATCCTTTATCCTTCACTATTTTTAGTATGTGGACTGTAATTAATCAAAATCGTATCATTTTTATGTAATTAAATTATATATATACACACACTATGTTATTCTAAACACAAGCACTCTAAACACAGGGAAATCTCTATTTCTGCATTTCTAAAATCCACTTTCTACTGGAGATCTATCTTCCATTGTTAGCAAAGATAAAAATTGCTTCTTCATAACCAAGGAATAGGTTAGAATAAGGAAGTCATACACAGATGGAGCTCCATCTCATCTACTACAGTTGCTTCAGTAATAGCATTATGAAAGTAATGCACCAGAGGCCACACTTTTTTCCCTATTCATTTTTACTACATTTTCACCAAGGAGCAAGGAAATGGGACTCCAGAGGAGCCAACTACACGTCAGCAGTAAGACACAGCCCACAAGGCATCAATCCTTTGATGTGTACCAAAACAAATGACTGAAAGCAAGCAATTTATGAGATGGTTGTACTTCTATTTCGACTCTCAACTATAAAATTCAAAGTGTCAAAAATGTACATCCCAGAATAACAACAGCCACCAGAATAACATCAACACACAATAACAACAGCTCATCTTCATTTATCAGTATTTCTTAAATAATCACAGTGACAGTGATGTACAAGTGCTATCAACACACTCCCACTCTGCATAATTACAGACCATCAGAGCAAGTGTTCATCACAAATTTAACACTCTCAGAAACCTTGAATCTTCTCATATGCATAGAAAAGGCCCCATATAGCTAATGTCACAGTAATCTTTCTTTATCCATGACACAAGCTCACTCAAATGTGTTGCGGTTCTGTCCTGAAAAAGAGTCTGGAAATACAGGAGAAAACATCCTACAGACCTACAACACAAGTACTTCCTCCCATTTCTTCCATTAAAATATTACAACAAGAGAATAATCAGTCCCAGATGTGTAGAAAAATCATTGGGTATCAACTTCTCTAATCCTACTGGACTAGGCAGGATTTGTACCAGCAACCTAAGACCAGAACCTCTATTTCTGACAATAAGGTCGCCAGCTACCTTATTGCCCCCAAAAGTCAAGCGAAGAGTTTAGAAATCTTACAATCTTCACCATTTTTTCCAATATTTTATTGAAAGCTTTGATTTTTACTTCTATCATTCTTAAAATTCAATGACTGCTGTCTAACACACAGTTTTGCCATTGATTTCTAATACAATAAAGCAACTACCTTCCCATGACAACTTGTTTTCAGATAATTTTTCAAGCCATGCACCTACTAACCACAGGAGATGGCCTATATTATTACATTCATTCCTAAAATGTGTTAGATTTATTTAAAAAAAAAAAAAACCAACCAATCTTCCACTATCAGCCTACAACCTTTGTAATTTGTGCAATTTATCAGTTCTCTCACTTTCTCAGTTCCTTCCTTCCTTTCTAGCAAACCAGTATTCATTATTCAGTAGTTGAAGTTAACTTCCATCCAAAGCCCAAAGAGATGACAGGAGGAGGTACGCAGTCCCTCAGAGACAGAGGTATTAAATCTAAATTTCATGGATGGAGGAAGGTTGTGGCTAGGCAAGACACATAATTTCCTCCAATGCTTCAGAGCTAAATACACAATTCGCTTCCTCTGTTTTTCTTCTCATTCCTTGCATCTCACTTCAATATAGCCCATTTAATGACAGAAAACACTTCAGCTTTTTGGCTGAATCAGTCTTCCTCTGCTTACTGTGTTGCAACTTGCTTCCCAAGGGAATGAATAAGCATCCAACATGGTACCACTAAGGAGAGAGGAACACAGCTAGGAGTCATGCATCTGGCAGCAATGAGCAAGCCGATTGGTATGGCTGTGTCCAATCTGCATCCCAGTCACATCCACACAAAAAGATACTTCATACTCCTTCCAGCTACTCCTGTTCCACTAAAACATGACACTGTTCCTTTACTTCCCAAGCCTGCTGTTTGTTGGTCTTAAAGGATCAATATTCTGTGTTTTAAAAAGCTGCAGAGAGCAGCTTGTCCCAGAGTCAGGGAGATCTTAGGGCATTCTCCTTCCCTGCACTTGTGTATAAACAAAAGACACTACAGTATATTAAAGCTGTGTTCATAATTCCTAAGCTAATAAAACTACAACCCAGTATTATGAACTTCTGCCTCAGCTGCTTTCATATTTTCAGTTCTAAGAAAAGCAAAAATTTCATTTTTAAACTAATTTGCTGAAGTAGAGGAGGTTTTAAAGATATTAGGCACAGAGTTTAAATATTTTTCTTATGTGACTGTCTTCAAACAACAGCTTAAGTGCTTAATATACTTTGAAATATGTCTAAACATTTCTAAGTCTTAGCTTCCTACATTAGTGTTCCAGTTTAGCTTCTCACAGCCAAATCCACCCTGTAAAATTCATTATTATATATTGCTTTCTGCTGCAGAGGTCTTTTCTCCTGGGAAGCAATAGAAAGCAGTTAACACCTGCATTTTAAAAAAGAAATTTTAATCTGACATGATTTAAAAAAGCATTTGAATTAACAGACAAGCATGCTGCAAATAAAGCTGACAGTCATTTATGGTATAAAACAGAGTGGCATTTTTAGTAGCATACAAGTACAGCTGACAGGCATGTCTTTATTCAATTAGTTCCTAGTTTCCAAGGGCAGAGTTCTGTGAACACATCCTAACCTCATCCTCTAATTTTAGAGACTTCCTATATTGAGTATTTAAAATATTAGTATCCAAATCAATTTAACAGAACGTCACTTAATGTACTTCTCAGTTTCGGCTTTCAATAATTTACTCTGTATACCTCAACACTGCTCATGACCTGATCCACAATTACACCCAAGCAGATCTCTTGGCCTTTTTTTAAAAGTATTTCAGTTTCAGAATAGATAGACTTCCACGTGTGCACATTTTCCTATGCTTCTCAGTATTATAAAAGTTTCATACCAATCCATCTGCATATCTTACTTACTTCTGTGGCTAAAATAGCAGATAAAACTGGCACTTACTGTTCAGCAGTTACAGGGTACTTCTCCACTCCTTCTTTTCCAAATAACTTGCCAGATCAAACCTACTGCCTCTTTAGGTGCTGGGAAACAAAAACAAAAAAGCCCCACGCATGTCAGAGTTCAAGGAACTGAGGGAGAGGATATTTTACTAAAAAAAATCTCTTTCAGAGGAAGTAAAAAGCAGTACAATACTGGTATTAAAACTTTTTCTCTTAACACCGAGTAAGAATCTCTGAATGTGAAAATCCTTCACAAGAATACTGTGGCAGTTAACAACTTTAGGCAACACGAAAGAAAAAAATCACCAGAGGCAATTATATTAAAAATATGTAAATAAATATTTAAAAATTAAACCTATTGCCTTCACATTAGCTCAATTTTCTATCTTTTTATCATACTGTGAACCATGAGTATTTCAACAGTGAATTACTTTTTTCTAATGTCTTCTCCACTGATCTACTGTATTAAAGGATTGGCCAGGGTTTGTGCCTACCACCATATTAGTATCACTTTTTTTTTTATTTGCAAGTCCAAATATGTTGCCCCCTCAATATGGAATTTAACTTCTTTGAAAAACCTTTTAATTATTTTTTTTAATACAAAAGTTGCAAATTTCCATTGGAGAAAATTCAATTGAAAAGCAGGTATTCGTAAGAAACTGATCGTTTCTGAAGTACACAACAGATGCTGATTATTTAACATTCCCCAAAGATTTCAGTATCGGCAAGCAACGCGGTGCGAGCACTGGCCATTCAACAGAGTTACTAATAATTGCAATTCTAACACAAATCAAATGTGCTGGAATTATTCCCATAAAACTAGCATGATGAAGCATCTATGATTTACAGTAAGGCTCATTTACAAGACTCCAGATAGCATCTTAGAACATTAAAGTTTAAACAGTCATTTCAGACCTAATGTATGTTAGAAACGTCACCACGTTGAACACATTTCTGTTTCACAACGTGTGTAAAACTTGTCATGACTAAAACATGAAATAGGAACAGTTTGCTTTCTAAAGGGATAGTCAGCGGCATTCTCAGACCTCTTGTCAACACCAGACACAGCTTTCAAAACGACCACCGCCAGTTACGAAATTTCTCTCTATTTATATCAGTGGGTGGTGATGCTGAGAGACTACACGAAGAGCCCTGTTGCGCTACACATGCCCACTCCTTACACACTGCTAGGAGACAGCCCCTGGGCTGCACAGGGGAAAACACATTAAAAATGTATTTTTGAAGAGAAACAGCCTCCGAACAAAACCAGCCATTATCTCCTCCTTACAAACAGAAAAACAAGGTGTGTCAAATGTCACGGGCTAAAACCTACTTGAAAGTAGCACTGGGATAATATGAGGTCTGGAACAGCATCTGACCACTCTACCCGTGTAGGTATAGGCAGCAGGCAAGCACAGAGGAACTGCTACCGACGTCGCATCCTTGCAACACCTTCAGGGCAGGAGACTAGAAGGCAGCAGCAAGCTGGGCTAGCCAGGGAGTATCGTATCGGCTTTAGATGTGGAGAAAGTCAAAGAGACCGTCTCGGGGAAGAGGGCATCAATCCGGCCCCTGCCAACCACCCAGGTGTCCAACGACGAGCAGGGGGGTGGCAGCCACTCAGCAGGTGGAGCTTGGAGTGGGGAACATCCGTGGGGGAACAGGTCTGCCCAACAGGCCTGGGCCACCCACGCTGTTGGCACTGGATGGCCTCTCCCTTCAGCCTGCAGTGCTGACCATGACCATGAGCAGGGGCATCGCGGCATCGGCGGGTGTGAATACACACACTGTACCAAAAGTGCAAGTGCACCACATCACAGCTACCCCCCTAACCCTACCCCACAAGCACACAGTGCCCCAGCTGTCCTCTGGCAATACCCAGCCAACGCAGAAATGGAAACCTAGGTCAGTGAGCAGAGTGTTTCTCTTCTGGTGGCTGCCAGACTCCCCGTGACACCAGCCAACCTGCAGAAGTACCACGAGACAACTGTTGCAGAACGTGAAACAGGTTTTTGTAATATCCAATGCATTCCAAGTACCTTAGCCACCAACTTACTTCCCAAAGCTTTTTCTTTATTTTCACAGAAAAAAAATCCTTAGTATTATTTTTAAACTTATCAATGCTATGATTAAAATTTTATCAAGAAAATATCTTTTTATCTATTTTTCTTAGGGAGTAATATTTTTTCTAAATTTGTGCTATTATCATTTATTTTCTTGCACTGCAGGAAACCTCCAGTTAGAGATAAGAGATCTTGTACCAAAAAATAATGTTTCTTTTCTGAAGACAGAGTACTTTATCAAGTGCTTAATTAATCCCCCTTCCTCACCTATTTCAAATTAATTTCATCTTTCTCATCTCCAGAATGAGATCTGTCAGTGCAGCTGCTCTGCTAGGCATTTCTTGTGTGTGCTCAAGTCCTGCAGAATGAAAACAAAATTGGGTCAGGAGACAATGTTCGGAGCAGGGCACAGAAACCAGAACACTGGTGTGGTGGTTCCACTGCTCTTGTTCCCAAGGCCAATCCACAAAAAATCAAATATTACCGCTACAAACATTGCAGAAGAGACCTGGGGAAAAAGACCAAGGAATAGAAAGGGCAAAACACTTTTCTATCCTTTTTTTTAGAACTTACGGAGACATAAAAGGGAAGGAGATTACAAACCACCAACAGAAAAGCAGAAGAGACAAAGCAAGGCCATGGGGCTACCAAATAGTTTTGCCATTAGATCACAGGAACAGCACAAGTGGGAGCTGCTATGAGACCCCTTTCTTCCAGAGAAACATCAAGCCTTAACGGCTGCCTGTCTCAAATTCTTCCCTTGCTCACTTTCCCCTGCTGCTTCAATCCAAATGACTTAATGTCAACTCTTAAATAGAAGATGTATTTAAAATTTTTTATGGGAACAGTACAGTATGGAAATATGCAAAGTGAGGTAAACAGGCTGCAGTGAGTTAAACTTGCATATTAAGAACTATTCATTGAAAAATATTTTTAAAATATGTTAATGCTTTTTGAAGAATATTTGAATGATTACATATGAAGCTGGAGACAGTACTCAGAAGTGTTTACTCTGCAAAACAGGATAATAAAGAGGAAAAAATCTCAGCAATAAAAATAGACACTTATAAATTAAAGTACCATGCTGCTAGCATCCCAAGCCCTACAGTTCCAGTGCTTTTGTAGCATTCCAACTGGTAAGTGTATTAACTAGAAAATAGAAATTCCAAATCCCTTTTTCTAGGCAGAAAGAATGTAAAAACTCTGTATTTTATTTACTACAGAATTAAAAGCTAACCAAATTTTAGTTTTTATATAAAAAAATGTTGTTATGGTTTGGGCTGCACTGTCCACTGAGATGAATGACAGATGCTCTCCACCACCTCTCTCTCCTGCAGCTTTTGATTTCCTCTATCCCTTTGCAAAGGGTTACAATGGAGTATCTTTTGGAAAGGAAAAAGTTGTTGTTTCTCACATAGCTCTCCTTTGCATCCCACAAAACCAATTGTGTCAGTTAATTTTCATCTAAAGATGAACGGAAAAGGGAAATGAGGGTAGTGGTCAACAGCTCGATGTCCAGACGGAGACTGGTGACAAGTGGTGTCTCTGAGAGGTCTGTACTGGGACCAGTACTGTTCAAGATCTTCATCAATGACATAGACAGTGGGATCAAGTGCACCCTCAGCAAATTTGCCGAAGACACCAAGCTGGGTGCAGTTGACATGCCTGAGGGATGGGATGCCATCCAGAGGGACCTGGAGAAGCTCAAGCAGTGGGTCCATATGAACCTTATGAGGTTCAACAAGGCCAAGTGCAGAGTCCTGCACCTGGGTCAGGGCAACCCCCAGTATCAATACAGGCTGGGGGATGAAGGGATTGAGAGCAGCCCTGCCAGGAAGGACTTGGGGGTACTGGTGGATGAAAAGCTAGACATGAGCCAACAACATGCGGTCACAGCCCAAAAGGCCAACTATATCCTGGGCTGCATCAAAAGAAGCATGGCCGAGGGAGGTGATTCTGTCCCTCTACTTTGCTCTTGTGAGACCCCACATGGAATACTGCACCCATCTCTGGAGCCCTCAGCACAGGAAAGACACGGACTTGCTGGAGAGTGTTGAGAGGAGGGCCACAAAAATGATCAGAGGGATGGAACTTGTCTCCTATGAGGAAAGGCTGAGAGAGTTGGAGTTATTCAGCCTGGAGAAGAGAAGGCTCTGGGGAAACCTTATAGCAGTCTTCCAGTACTTAAAGTGGGCTTGAAAGAAAGATGGGGACAAACTTTTTAGCAGGGCCTGTTGCAACAGGACAAGGGGTAAAGGTTTTAAA
Source organism: Chionis minor (assembly GCA_013398295.1). Classification (NCBI taxonomy): domain Eukaryota; kingdom Metazoa; phylum Chordata; class Aves; order Charadriiformes; family Chionidae; genus Chionis; species Chionis minor. The sequence continues at coordinate 592,871 of VZSF01012080.1, read as the reverse complement.
CTAAAAAAGAATACATTTAGACTAGGTGTATGGAAGAAATTTCTTCCCAGGAGGGTGGCTAAACACTGGAACAGGTTGCCCAGAGGATAGCAGGTGCCCCATCCCTGGAAACATTCAAGGTCAGGTTGGACTGGGCTCTGAGCAACCTGATCTAGTTGAAGATGTCCCTGCTCATTGCAGGGCAGTTGGAATAGAAAACCTTTAAAGGTCCCTTCCAACCCAAACTATTCTATGATTTGCCAGTACTTAACAAAATAAAAATATTAAATAGCTTTTCATAAATAAAAAATTATTTTTCTCCTTTCTGGATTTCAGTATGATCACCAAATAAAAACCATAGTCATATATAGAAATCAGATACTATTTTCAAAACAGTAAAGACCAGTTTATTAACACTTTTCTTATGTTTAGTCCTGTGATTTCAGTTTTAAGCCGAAAGAGAGTAGATTTAGATCGGATCTCAAGAAGAAATTTTTCACTATGGGCATGGTGAGGCACTGGAAGAGGTTGCCCAGAGAAGCTGTGGAGGCCCCATCCCTGGAAGCGTTCAAGGCCAGCTTGGATGGTGCTTTGAGTGACCAGATCTATTGGGAGGTGTCCCTGCCTATGGCAGGGCAGTTGAAACTAGATGACCTTTAAGGTCCCTTCCAACCTAAACCATACTATGATTCTATGATTCTTATAATCAAGATTAGAAATTTGAACTCTAGGAATGTCAGTGTCAATTTTATTCTCAGGCAGAAATAAAAAGCCTGCTAAGGGATTTCAGAAACCAATTACTTTATTTCAAACCATGCGTATATAGTATCTCTTAGAGGCTGCTGAATGCCCCGGATTCCTACAGATGTCCTTCATAATGTTACAACTTTGAGTAAATTTCTTAATGAAGAATGTAGTTAGTGTGAACTAGCCATCTGCTTTGTACCATTATTACTATTTTCCCAATTGTTGTGGGAAATAATGTTATGTTCTCAAAATTACAGTGTAGCATCACAAATCCAATTACAATACATGTCGTGATAGTCTCTGCTAACAAAATGACCTCAGATGATCCTCTGGAAATCTGAGAAATTTATAAAAAGTGGGCACAATACAAAAGAATACATTTCTATTAACAGAAGTATTTTCTGTACTTGATAAGGAAAGGCTACTTATATATTCATCAGTCCTGACAGTGACTGACAGAGGAAACCTTTAGGAAACAACTTTTGGGAATCAAATTAAAGTGCTGAAATGCTGGTTCTGAAATGGTTATTTAAATTATTTCTAAGGTCAGCTATGCCACTGTACAATAGTTGTTATTACCAGGGAGGAACAAACACTGTATGTGGTTATTCCTTTCACTCGTGACTAAAGAAAAAAAAAAAGATAAGAAAAGTGTCCTAAATAATTTAGTACATCTTTTGACCAAGCATTAGATGAAACGGAGAGTGTGTAATCAAAGCCTTTACGTGAACTGCATGAGGCTTCGTCCCTTGTGTGGCTCCAGTAATTGCAGTGGGTTTACAGCAGAAACAGACTAAAGCTCATTGTACAGAGCAGAACCCAGTGCTACCTTTTGTAAGCTTCTACACATTTCTGATCAGAGCAAACAGTTGTGTTTTAACTCATATTCCAGTTGTATCACAAGAAAAGCTCCTGGCAGATTACAAAAAGAAGTAAAGTTCAGCACTGCCTTCTATTTCTTCAAGCAAATACAACATACAGATGGAAATTTAAAATAATAGGACAGATATTTTCAATGAAGTTTGAAGTGAGCAAGGCTGGTTTTTTGCTTTTCTCTAATTCTTGCCTGAGAAGTAGCAGAGTAAGATCACTAAGATCATTTGCCATTAGCAGAGGTTAAAGTTGGAAGCTTTCAGGTCTCTGTTAGGTGCGTACGTTCCCCAGTGTGCTGTTCTTGTTTCTATACTTAGCTGGAATCCCACTGAGCAAATGGATTGCATGTGCAAGAGCAGAACAAAATCAGGCTTTTAGTGTGGCAGCTTTTCTCCCTACACTGGCTGGGGAGAAAGAACAAACATTTAAAGGATAAAAGAATAAATATAAATCATTTCGCAGAATCTATTTAATAAGCAAATGTGTAACAGTTTTTAGAAAACCATAACTGAGGTTTACATGTAATCAACATAAACTAAATACTTATGCCACACCATAACCGGTAAAGTTCAAGAAGTACGGAAAATAAATTAGCTGATAAGCCACTTTAACTCCCTTTTCAGCAGAGTTTAGTCACCATGAAAACTGAGCAAACAAAATTAGCTCAAAAATGTGAACTAGCTCTCACCTGGCATCAGTGTTTCTGAACTCTCGGATCCAGGGAAAAAAAAAGCCAGTGGATCCAGGGAAAGTGCCCCATAACCTCCAGCCTGTCTTTGTATTCCACATACAGAAGCTCAGGAATCTTGAAACTCACTGGTACTTTGGTGCCTCCTGAGACTAAAGCATGAGCACGTGGTGTAAGCAGCCTCCCAACTCCATGGATATAAAGTCCACCAGGTCTGGAAATACTCCAGCTGTGTGGATGAGGGGAGAGAGCGGTGGATGTTGTTTAGCTCATCGCTAGGGAGGCTTTTGACACTGTCTCCTGTAACACCCTCACAGACAAGCTGAAGAAGTACGGGTTAGGTAAGTGCAGTGAGGTGGATTGAAAACTGGTGAAATGGCCAGGCAGAGAGGGTTGTGACAAGCAGTATGAAGTCCAGCTGGAGGCGAGTGCTGTACCCCGAGGCGTTGATACTGTGGCCAGTACCACTTACATCTTTGTTAATAACATGGACAATGGGTGCACCCTCAGGAAGTCTGCAGATGATAAAAAACTGTGGGGGAGGGGGGGGGAGTGGCTGATGCACCAGATGGGTGTGCTGCCACTCAGGAGGACCTCGACAGGCTGGAGAAAAGGGCAGAGCGGAATCTCAGGAAGTTCAACAGGAAGGAACACCAAGTTCTGCATTTAGGGAGGAATATTTCCGACCATTGACAGATCGTTCACGGAAATAAATATATAGGGCCTAATTCACTGAGGCAGGTGCAGAGAAGTATGCATTGCAAGTAGCTCTGCTAGCCAGGTCCCTTATAGAGTCTGCTGTTATCTTGCTTGAATTCAAAGACAGGCAGATAATCTTGGTTCCTGCTGTTCTTTGGGTTTCTACGACATATTGAAATTTTTCAAATGACCAGAATCCCTCCAGCAATGAATGCTAATGGATACAATGATTCATGTAAGCCCATTGTTTAGCTTTACCTTTCAAGAGCTGATGCTGCTTAGTATAGGGACTAAGTGTATGTGCTCTCTTGATACAGAAATTGTAAATTAAATGCACTACCTCCACAGGGAAAATCTTCTACACAACAAATCTCTGATGATGCAGACCACTAGTGAAAAATGCACTATATGGACTATATTGCTGAACTGAATGATTTCCCCATATTACAGATGTTGGAGCATCAGGAAAATCTTGCAGCAACAAAGAGACAGGTGAACAGATTTCATACTTAATAGTACAGTTAGACAGTAATCCAACCAAAGTGTTTCAACCTGTAAATTCTTCAGAATCAAACATCCTAACACTGTTCAGGTAGAAGTTCCTCAGCACTAATGCCAATAAAGACACACAAACTGGTAATTTCTTTACCAATTTCTTTACAAGTTTTCACGTATCATGAACACTTGCTGTTGTTTCCTGTGTTCCTGTTAGTATACTTTCACATGTTTAGGAAAGGAAATAAATTATAAATGCGTTATCTCAGCATACTATAAGCCTGGTCTCAGTCAAATGTTATAAGTTATCATTCAGTTATCCTACAGAGATCTTTGTATCATATATAATTTTAAAGTACAGGTTGCTATAGAATGTTAACATCTAATGAAAGACCTTACACAATTAAATGTAAGAGGTCACCAAGGGTGCTTCCTAAATTATCTTACAAAAGCTTCTGAGCAAGTTTAATTTGAGGTTTAATGCAAGCAGAAAGAGTACAACCCTGACTGCCATCTTGATAGCTTGGACATTAAGTCAACTCAATGAGAGAGGAACAGATAATTTGACACAAAGCTCGTGCAGCAAGGTTAACTGCAACGTCTTTCACTTCATCTATTTAGCCTATAAATATTTTAAACTGTGTGACCTATTTTGAATGTTACAGACAAATACTAGTACCTGATTTTTTTCTTAATTTTGCTTGAGTTGAGTTAAATTAGCGACAACTGGGTAACAAAAGTATTCCTTACCCAAGTGTGTCTAAAATCTATCCAGAACAGCCTAACAAGAACTTCAGACTCAAACCTGCAGCCTCTCTGGGTCTGAGGTGGAGAAGGACATGGAAACTTGGTGCTACAGAGCCAGTGGAAGTAGGACCATCTCCTGGTGACTGCTGGTGACCTTAAGGGCTCTCTGGGACACAATAAGATTTTCAAGTACACACTTTAAATCTCTATAACCGGGACTGATTTTGCATTGAGGTTTGATGTTTGGATGTTTTATAATATATAATTGAATGAAACTCTACAACTTGACAGTAATTGGACCAAGCACAAACTACTGTTTCTTGGGATTTCTACTGTTATGTGATTCAAGGATGTTTGCATGTTCCTTTCAGGGTGTAAAAAATTTTTTCAAAGATCTAACTTGCTTCTCTAGGAGTTATTCAGTGTGCTACTGCAGCAAGAGTTCCAGATCCACACAGTGGACACAAACAACCCATACAACCTTTAAAAATTATTGAAGTTTTGTTTCCCATATATACAAATATTTTGTTTGGTTCTGAACACATCTAAATTGAAAACTCAAAATGAAAAAACAGATCTTCGCTTGAAACAGAACACAGAATTATAAAATCATAGAATGGTTTAGGTTGGAAGGGACCTTAAAGATCACCTAGTTCCAACCCCCCTGTCAGGGGCAAGGACACCTCCCACTAGACCAGGTTACTAAAAGTCCCATCCAACCTGACCTTGAACACTTCCAGGGACAGGGCAGCCACAACTTCCCTGGGCAACTTCTTCCAGTGCCTCATCACCTTCATACTGAAAAATTTCTTCCTAATAGCTATTCTAAATCTACCTTCTTCAATGTTGTACAGAGATAACTGAACAAGGTTACATCCTGAAACAATCCTAACAGTTAAGTTTATGACTATCTAACCTGCCCTGCTTTTGCAAGTAATGGATGAAAGTGCCCATAGCATTAGAACTCTTAAAAATACATGTATTTTCTCCCAATATGAATGACCATAATACAGTAATTTAAGGAGTTAGCAAATATCTATTCTTAACAATATTGGATTTTTTTTCTAAGCTATGGTTTTTGTCTTGCCTGTAAGCGTCTTTGAGGAGTGTGATTTACAGCAACAACTACTTCAGAAACCCCAAATTTAAGTATCTTTGCTAATCTTCTATTTGCATGGCAAAAGGGTTTTCCTGATGCTGTTTCCTACTTATTCTTTCCAAATAAATTAATTTATTCCCATATATAATTTGGAGTAATAGCTAGTGCTCCAGATTATTAACCAGATCAAAACATTTTCTCTTTTATATTCCTCAGAAAGCATCTTTCATCAACAATTTTGAAATAGGAAACAAGAGAATCATCATGTCCACAAGACTTTTTAAATATATATTCTAAAAAGGTCTGATGCCGACAAGGTTTAGGGATGTATTGTGCTTTCAGTCACTACTCTGAACAGGGCGTGGCTTTGCTTACAGTGTCACAGAGACACCTCCAAACCACCATCCAAAACCTATTTCCCTCCTTCTCCAGTGTCACCTCAGTGGATTAGTTCTTCTGACCAGGGCATGTATATGGAAAGTACAGCTGAATCCTTTCCATTCTTCTCCTCCACTCAGTTTCCTGGGTGTACATAAAATCTGACCACGTGCAAATAATGGCACAAGTAAAGCAGATCTATAAGCAAAGCGACAGCCTAGCAAACGTGAGGTTATGAGGGACACATTTAACCTAGAAGTGTGAATTTGCCATTGTTCTCCTGACCAGAGCTTTAATAAAACATCCAGAAGTGAGGGGTAATCAACATCGGGAAAAGGAGAAGGCTATGTTTTAAAGTGTGAAGATGAAAATTAAAATTCCTCTCCGCAAAAAAGATTCAAAGAAAATAGTTGAACCAATTTTGACAGAAATGTTTATTTCTTCCCTTCTACTTTTTCCTCTCATATTGACAATCGTGTGCTAACTGATGTGCCATTAGTTAAATAACTTTCAAGAATATTTTTGTATTCACAAATACACCTGAGGTGCCAAATGCTTCCTTTCCAAAAATAATCTTTGCAAAGGTGCAAGTCTTTACTGGAGACACAATTACCAGGGAACAGAGTTAAGTATAATGGTTTTAAATAGCTCTCTTATTTTGAAATGATTTTATTCACTTTACAGGGATGTTCACTTCAGAGAAAAGACACTTTTCTTTTAATGGAACATTCAGCACTATCATGTAGTTTGGACCTTCCGGTTCTGAAAAATTTGAGATTCTCCTGCACACCAGGAAACATCCAAGACAACTAAACTGGAAGATGGAGAAAAACAACCCAAAAGTATACAGCCAAAAGCATTGAATGCTACAGATGAAGACAATTTAGATGCATGAAAACTATTCTAATCATAAATGGAGCTTCTTTCAAAACTCAATAAACTGTATCAGTCACTTGCTGGTTGTTTTTTAGTAATCACTTCTCAACTGGAAAACTAGCTCCAGGACAATGTTTTGTTTTGGTTAAAGAGGGAAATTGAGTTCGAATAATTACATTCTATGGACATCTAAGTTTAAGCACAAAGTCAGGTAAGTGTGTTTTGCCTTTGGACTAGTGCAAGGTGACAAGCTGTTTTCTGAAATTTTAGTTTCTAGAAAAAGTCATTTTTCATATTTGTTTTGTTTTTCTCCTGTATAGATCACATTCACCAATGCAGTTATCATTTGAATTTTCATTAGACTCCAAAAGGTCAATAACTCTAGGTAGACACTAGATAAACTGGAGTTTTCAAGGATGGCAAGGCCACTTATTGGAGGAGCCTAAACCCCTTGGGAACACTTTGCCAAGACTTTGTTTACGTCAAACTATAGCTTCTAAAGACTCTATTTTGATAACTAAACCCCTGGTTTGACTTTCAGGCGTTATGCACACAGCAGTTCCCAATGAAATGTCAGGCAACACTCAAAAAAAAAAAAAAAGCATAAGGATTTAGCCATAAACACTCCCAACTTTCTCTTAAAAGAACTTTTCTCTCTCATTACAAAATAAAAAATCTTTCTTCCCCTCTCCTCCCCCCATCATTTTGAGCAACATTTAAAGAAGGGTGGATAAAAAATGGGTGACTCAGAAATTAGAGGTACTGTCCTGGTGTCTGGAAAATTTCTGTTTCCTTTCCACCTCAGCAACACACTTGTGGTGGTTTTTTTTCCATCTGTAATAGCCCTCTCCTACCTCAAAGACCTATGAATATGATACCCACAAAAGACCAGGAGGTAACTTGATGCTAAAAGAGTACAATCTATATGAATAAGCAAATCATTACCAACAGAACAGCACACACCATTTTGAAGTATAATTTATTAAAATCTAAGTATTCATGTCAAAATATGCTTAGAGTTGCTCATATCCAATACTAATCTAAGGTCATTTACAAACAACTTGCTAATATAAAAACACATGGCCTGAATAAGGTATTAATAAGACAACTTGTTTAAATGGCAGCAGAGATTTGACTAAACTGTGTATTTTTTTTTACTTTAATCTCTGCTTTCCTTAAAACAAGATCTGCTTTACTTTAAAGAATTCATAAAAAGGTGAGCAAAGACTCATTAATAGGCACAGTCAAAGCTGGCTTTCAAAACTTTTTCCAATCTCAAATGCACAAAAGTTCTGTTGAGAAGTATTTTGTAGGAAAATGCTAATTTGATACCTGAAAATTAAATATGAACACTCTTGTCTATACAGAAAGAAAATCTTTTTTTTAAAAAAGGTTCTTCAACTCTCTGAAGTTTTCTAAGAACTATTTTGTGTAAATCCACAAACTGTACACCTAAAACCTCAAAAATCTCACATTCAAATTTCATATATAAAGATTGCAATGCAGAAAGAAAGAACTATTCATATCAATTCAGGCTTGAAAAATTAGGGGACAAGCTCTGAAATAATCAATGATTAAGTTAATAGAGACTACTTAGATAATCACTGAATAACATTTCATAAGTTAAAGCTAAAAAAATTCTTGCCTGTTTACTAGAAAAGAACATCTGCAAGGCTAGATAACTAGCAAGGGTAGCTAAATGGGATAGTAACTAATACCTATTAGTCATTAAAGAGGTTAAGTTCTTTAAGTGCTGCTTTCATTTTTCTTTTTTTTTCTTGATACTTTATGTTGTTGGCCATTTTTCCTTCACACTGCAATCTCCATTCATTTTTCTGTGTTTTCCATGCAGTCCTAAAATCACACTAAAAATAATGATCAGCAAGGCAAGACGGTTCAGTGACTTGACACGACGTTCTTCAATGACTACTAGTATTCTAATAGTGCTGACGCAAAAATGTAGAAGCTCTCATTTTAGAGTTAGGGAACTGCCATTTCAAAGGACAGAAGAGATTCCTCAAATATTTATTGTTATCGCTTCCCTTTTCCTTGTGATGGACACACCACATCCTGTTCCTATTCAAACAGTGTGCAAGTCAGGAGGAGGAACCGTGACAATGTGTTTTCTTTTTAGCTGAACATATAGTTGCAATTGGGATGCAAATGGGATTTCAGTTTGCATCTGAACCCTTGGAAGTTAACCTGTCCTCCCTCCCAGTATATGTTCTATGGCAGCAACATCATTCCAAAAGAGCACATGGGCACACTGCTTGCTTTTGCTTAAGTGGTTTCCTGAATAATGCGCTTAATTTATTACATAGATAATTTATGACCAAGAAGAAGGGACAAAATGTTGACCAAATATCTGAATAGCCAATAAGGAGATGAGTTGGAAAAAAAGACACAAAAGAAGAAAACAGCTACTTTTCCCAATGCAACTTTTGTGGTGCTGAGAAGAGAGATAAAAACATAGGTAGCCCAAATAGTTAACATACATTGCTTTTTAAAAATGAAAAAAAAAGTTAAAAAGCAAAGAAAAAACAATTCAAATTCACCCTGCAAAACCTACTCTTTTTCTAATTCTTTATATTATGTACCAATGCACAATTGGTTTGTTGATTTGTAAGTTACAGGCAGGACTGTTGTTTCTCCTCAGAGTCTTTAAACTCTACTAACAGTTTACCCTCAAGCCTGAACAAACTGAAACACACAGAGCTTCATCCAGCTTCTCTTACAGTCTGGGTGAGTCTTTACATAATGATCACTGAAAATCATCATATATTCTATGTCAGGTCTCAGGGTTTAGTCTTATAGCTCAATGGAATAAACAAACTTCAGTCTAAATTTCCCACAAGGGGCAGATTCTAAAGGCATTCTCCATTTCCGCCGGAAATGTAATTCTCTCTGATCCCAAAACCCAGTCCTTTCCCCCACCTCACATCCATAGCAGAGCTGGGAAAAGCTACTTCTCAGTATAACTCAAAGACAATTGCCCTGGATTCATACACCCGTATATTTGCATCTGTGACTGAAATTGCTTAGGAAAACAATTTCACATTCTTCTTGTAACACTCGGAGAGGCTACCGGTTCACACAGGACGTAAGCACCTCAGCACAGTAAGAAAATCACGTGCCAAACTCCAAATCCTCCCAACAATCAACTAACTCCCCCCAGTCCCTGATGATTACTGCAAAGCAGTTGAGTCAGTCAAGTTTAGTATTTGTGAACTAACCACTTTATAAGAAGTTATTAGAGGATTCTCAGGTGCACCCCACCTAGACTGTCACGTCTGAAAGTCACTCACTTGCAAATGCTTTAAGCAAAGCAGTGCAAACTGAAAATTGCAGAGTATGGAAGAATAAAAGTGTAAAAAATAATTATCACATGCTGCTTAATGTTAGACTAGCCCTTTAATATGTATAATTAGAAGACTATTTCTTGTTTCATCTACGCTTAAATTATATTCATCCCACGGAGGGTATGTTCTAAGAAAAATTCCATTCACTCATGGAACTAACTAAGTTTCATGGGCTTCAAAGTATTTATTTCCTCTCCACCATGTCATTACTTTCATGTAACTGTCAACGGAATAGGCTCAAATATGTAATTTTAGGCCCTTTTATAAAGAAATCTGTGAATAGGACATCTTCCCAACAGATTTCCAACTGACAGCTAATGGGAAGTAAAATTATAGCTACAGTCTGATCCTCTGTCCTGCAGCAAAGTCTTACAATAAATCCTACAGAAGGGTCACCTCCTTCAGTCCATCTCTAGGTAGAAAACAACACCACCACAGCTATCAACATGTCCCTGGCTATAATTTTGACAGTTTTGACAGTCAAGCCCCGTAAGGTTTATCAGGGTGCTGTTGATGTTGCAGTTAACAATGTGTAAAAATTTGTCTCCACTACTTTAGTATCAAGAATAATCGATAAAGTTCTATAAATACTTATTTCTCTTAGTTGGCATAGATAATGTTTATACTCGTTTACTGACACAATGTAAGTATGTATCACTGCTCATGTACTTCAGGTGCACGTTAAAAGAAAATAAGTTTAATTTGCATAACTGTGAAGGACTGGAGACTTAGTACAGTATACTGTGCTCTTCACAGTTATATAAACCTCTCGTTTGTATTTATGTATTTCTTTAGAGCCCAGAATTCCTGGCAAATTAACAGAACTAGATTTTTTTCTGTCCAGATGACAGCACATTTCTCAGTTCAATGGATTGAAAAAAAACCAACAAACCAAACCAACCAAAAAACTCAGCCCCACCTTTAGAATCCAAGTCAGCCTTAATTACCACTGAGAGTTTATTTATTAATATCCTCAGATATGCAGATATTTCTACTAGGACCAGAATGCCCTTCTACTGCTAGAAGTAGTAAAGACTATATAGTAAAGACTACTCAATAATGCAGTGAAATGAGAAAGCAATATTAAGGTCCTGGCTCTACTTCCAAAAAAGGCACAAATAAAAATGCAGAAATGCAGAAAATGATTTTTACTGAATGATGTTCTCATGTAAAAAAAATATATTTGTTATACATAAAGCTCTACTCATCTTTTAGAACCCTGTGAAAAACCAGAAAACACTCACAAATCCAGCACTGTGTGATCGGCCTAGCTTCCATTTATTTGTGGACTCATCATAAACAATGAATAAATCTCGATTTTTTTGACAATAGAGTTCAATTCAGATGAAGTCAGAAGCATCTGCAATGCTTGTCCATGACACTTTTGAATACAGCCCATTTCTGGAAGTCAGAAGGGAAAGCTCAGGAGCTCCTAACAAGGAGCTTCCCATTGTTGTGGTTTAACCCCAGCCAGCAACTAAGAACCATGCAGCCACTCATAAAAGGGAGAAAACTCATGGTTTGAGATAAAGACAGCTTAATATATAAAGTAAAAGCCACACATGCAAGCAAACCATGTTTTTTTTTAAATGACCTAACTTATTTTAAGCGGTGATAACAGAACTGTAGACTTACTTAGGCTGGATGGGATCTCTGCTTAAAGAAGTCAAAATGAGATCAAGTTATTTAAGGACTTGTACAGTCAACTCTAGCATATCTTCAAGGTGGAAATTCCAAACCACACAGAGAAACAGGTTTCCCTGTTCCAGTATTTGATTGCACTCATATTTTCTGACCAAAATTTCCCATGCCTCAGCTTATGCCCATTGCATTTTGCTTTATTGTCATGTATCACTAAGAATCCAACTCCATCTTCTCTGTAGTCTCTCATTAAGTATCTGAAGACAGCAGTAAGACCTCCCTGTAGTCTTATCTTCTTAGAGCTAAACAAATCCAGCTCTCTCAATCTCTCCTCATACATGATGTACTCCTGCCCCCTGACCATCTCAGTAGCTCGTTCTCGAGTTCACTACAGATCATCAATGTCTTTACCATCATGGGGTGCTCAGACTGGGAACCACTGATCACAACTCTCTGGTCTTGTTGGTGCACCCAATTTTCACCTCACAGTCAACATTTGCACTCTGTATCTCAACAAATCTGGCCATAAGAATATTACGTGAGACAGCATTGAAAGCGTTGCTAAAATCAAGGTAAAGAGTATTCATTCTTACTGTCTTCAGAGCCAGCCATCACAGATGATAGCTGTTAGTCATGGTTTGCCCTTGGTAAATCTATGCCAATTGCTCCCAATCTCTTTGTTGTCCTCCTTGTGTTTACATATGGCTTCTAAACTCTGTAACTTTCCCAGGAACTGAGGTTAGGCTGACCAACCCCAAGTTACCAGGATCCTTCTTGACAATGGGTGTGTGCCTTTCTCCAGTCATTCGGAATCTTCCCTGATCACCAAAACCTTTCAAAGACAAGAGAGAGCAGCCTCATTGCAACACTGGTCAACTCCCTCAGCACCCTCAGTCAGATAAACTGCACTTGGTCACACAGCCTTGGGTATGTTCTTCAATTGGCTTAAGAATTACCTAGCTCTATCCACCCCTGTGGAGGGTAATACCTGACACCCCAGTCTCTGCTGGTAGGCTCAGGAGCCTGAGAGGTCTAAAGGAACAGAACTTAGCAGTGAAAAGCAAGGCAAAAAAAGGCACTGAGGACCTTGACCTTTTCCATGTCCTTTGTCCTTAGATCCTCTGCCCCACTGAACCGTGGGCTCAGTTTCCCTAGGCTGTGTTTTGCTGCAAATGTACTTACAAAACCCCATCTTGTTTCTTTTACAGTCCTTGATCCAACTGAGCTTCGGCTTTCCTAACCTCATCTCTACATGCTTGGGCAATGACTCCGTAGGAAATAACCAGGGAGCCCACCCCAGCTTCCACCTTCTGTGTACTTTATGGTTTGCTTATCTTCAGTCAAGATTCTCCTGTTCATGCATGATGGTCTTCTGCCATATCTGTGTGGCTTTCCATACATACAGTAGCCCACACTAACTGATGAGGTTGTCCTTGAAGGTCAACCAGGTGCCCTGGGCCCTTTTGTCCTCCAGTGCAGAATCCTATGGGATCCCACCAAAAATATTCCTAAACAAGCAAAAGTTTCTTCTCCTCAAGTCCAGTTTTGTGATTCTATTTGTCTTGATCACCTTTTTTTAAATTTAACATTTTACAGTGTCATGGTCACTGCAGTTAAGTCTGCAACTGACCTTCACATCTTTAGCCAGTTCTTCCTTGTACGCGATTAACAGGTCTGCAGAGCACCTTCTCGTTATTGGCTCATTGATCATCTGTGTCAAGAAATTGTCTTCAACACATGACAAACATCTCTTGGTTTGCTTGCACTCTGACATGTTATGTTGCCAGTAGACACTAAGGGTGTTAAAATCTTTTGATAATTTTACCAGTTATGAGACTTCCTTAAGCTGGTCAGAGACTTTATCTACTTTCTCCTTTTGGTCATGCAATTTGTAGCAGATGTCTACCACTATGTTACTCAGGTTGGTCTGTCCCATAATCATTACCTACAGCTTTTTACTGACTTCTCATTTGCACTAAGACACAGCTCTGTGCATTCAAACCACGCCCAGAATGTTATAGTCATGTTTGTTTATATGTCACTGCTAACATAAAATGGCATCGTGCTTATTCTTATGGAGAGAACTATTTCTGCACTGATTAACTTGCCTGCACCTCAAAGACTATTCTAGTTTCCAATGCATTTTTGCAGTTCAAGTGATTGAGTTTAATCCTGCAACTTTATGGGAACAATAACCTCAGCATTAGTTTTCCCCAGTACTTTCAGATCCACAGATTAAATACACACACATGTAATCTCACATTAGTCATTTCTTTTCTCTTTCACTGAAACAAAACCAACAAAAAATTTAAAGCATGTTCCACGTATAATGGGACAGCTAATATTTTACTCACAGATGTAATAGAGAATTACATGTAAGTCACACATTTATGTCTGCTTCTACGTGTAACTAAAAGAGCTGTGTTTTGAAGAACCATTCATTTCATCTGAACCGGTTTACTAAATCCTACCAGGTACATCACTCATTTGAATGAACTAGATTTTTAAAATTTATTGTACCACTTTATTTTCACTTATTCATTCAATCCCTTTGAGTGGCATGCAGATGGTCCGCTACAAAAATGGAAAAAACTAGCACGTTTGTTTGGTTTGGTTTTGGTTGTTTGGTTTTGTTTGGTTTTGTTTAATAAAGTATTTTTGAATTTATATATAATTAGATGACAACTCTGGATTGCTATAAAGCAAGGAAAGAAATAAAGGAGAATCTGATCAGTAATAAATAAATGCATCACAGTATCTTCACAAAGTCTCATACACTTAATGTGTAGATATCATTCTCCTGTGAGAACTGTATATAGACGCACACTTCTTTCCAACTTTCTTTTCCTTTCTTTCTTTCTTTCTTTTTTCTTTATTTCTTTTATTTCATTTTGCACATAAACTAAAAAATACTAATGTCTTTCATCACAGAAATATGTCTTATCAACACAGTAACTCTTGTTTTGGTGCATCAAATTTTAGTAATTCTTACAGAAGCTTATTACTGATAACCCCAAGCACTAAATTACCAGAGGTCAGTTGTTTGGTGGTGGTTTGTTTTTTTTTTTTTTTTGGGGGGGAAGTAAGTTTAACGTAATGAATTATGACTTCTTTTAATTTGCTCTCTGAGCCTGGAGGCTACAGGGAGAAAATATTTTAAATCTTTCTTACATGCCAAATCAGAATCCTACTGATTTCCTTTTTAATTTAAAGCTTGAATTCTAAAATAAATTGCTTGGTTCCAGAAACTGCAGCTTATGAAAGCACATATAAAAGGAGAAAAAGGCATCGATGGAATGCTGTTTTCTCACACACTTTTAGGAGGAGCTGACTAGCCTACAGGCTAAATGATTCTTCCAAAAAAGGTCATTTAAAATAACAGTAAGAGGAACTGAGTGCCGGTATGGGAAAAGGCCATCAGACAGAAGAAAAAGCTTATATGAAGTCCACAAACAGATCAGTTCCTCCTCTTTCTTCATAGAATTGTTTGGGTTGGAAGGGAGCTTAAAGGTCTTAAAGGTTATCTGGTTCCAAACCCCCTGCCATGGGGAGGGACACCTCCCACCAGACCAAGTGGCTCAAAGCACCATCCAGCCTGGTCCTGTACACTTCCAGTGATGGGGCATCCACAGCTTCCCTGGGCAACCTGTTCCAGTGCTTCACCACCCTCGTGCTGAAAAACTTCTTTCTGAGATCTAATCTAAATCTACCCTTTTCCAGTTTGAAGCCATTGTCCCTTTGTCCCATCTCTACATGCCCTCGTAAAAAGTCCCTCTCCAGCTTTCTTGTAGGCCCCTTCCAGATACTGGCATCCCCAGGCGGAGCTCCATGCACTCCAGCCGGTCATTGATGGTCTCACAATTGCTCCACACTTAATTTGCTGTTCATTCACCTGTGAGGGCTGGAACACATAGTCTGTCTTTGCTATTCATTTGTATTCTGCCTTGGGCAACCAAGACTCCATGTATATGGATCTGCCACTGACTGCCATACAAACTATTGGTCTGTGAACTTTACAACTGGTGTGAGGATAGTGAGTGTGGCCATGGTTTTAACTGCATCCAAAATACATGCTTGGAACAGAGAAATCTACTCTGAATTCTAAATACTCAACAGGTGAACTGCATAGAGGTCTTCTCTGGGAATCTCCAATACCTTCACAATACCTCCAGAGGCATCGTTAGTGGATGAGAAGGATGAAGATCACAGCTGACGAAGCTGGATTGTTTCAGTGGAGAGTGTGAACTAGTGAGAGAAGGCTCACTGCAAGTTAGCTCAAATAAAGCTGGCACTGTAGCCAAGAATAAAAGAAAAATTATTTTGCATGTTCCTCAGTGCCCTTTTTTACTGGATCTGCTAAAGACATAGCCCTAAGCAAAACACCTCAGTCACTTTTACTGAGTGCACAGATCATCCTGTTCATTTATAATGCACGTCACTTGTATGACTTACACAAGCAGTAGAAAGCAGTGTGCAATAGTAAATTAACAGCAGGATATACAATTATCTCACATACACACTCCTTGATGAAATATATTTATTTTTCAAATAATAAGGGAGCTCCCCATCTGTGAGATGTAAAGTCTAACAACTATGCAGAGAGGTCAAATTATGTAGGCTTAAACCTCTGTTTCTTTGCTTCTTTGGATTCACACTTAATTACAGAAATAAAAATTAATATTTTATTGTACCTATATAAGAATACAAGTTCTCATTCACTAAGCTAGTATGCATTTCTTTGTGGTTTACTTTATTTTGAAGAGGTTTATAAAATATTAATAAAAGAATCAAAAGAAAATGTAAAAATACTCTTTATTTGTAGGTCTCTCACATACTCACTGAAACACTCAACAGCAACTAAAGAGGAGTAATGCTAATCATGTTTTCTCTAGTTAGATGAGCTCCACAGTAGAAAGACTTGGGCACAATGACAGTTGTATCAGTAAAGAAAATTTTCTCTTGTTCTTAGGGCTCACCACTAAGGGAAAGTTTAGGAACAACAGCGTTCTAGACTTCTTTAGGAACAATTAAAACTCATAATCTGCTGCTGTCATAATTTCACCATATATCCAGAAATAAGATAAATAAGAAAATTCTTCCAAGAGGTAGATAATCCCATTCAGCATATATGCCCTTAGTTTTTTTGAAAGCTGCTGTGAAATAAGATTATTACAGAAATATCTTGAAAAGGTATGCTACTGATGGAAAAGAGTGAGGGTTTTGGCTTATTTGGACAAAGCAAGTTATCTTGTGTGTGGAATAATATTTCACCAAAGTTACAACATATAAATATAAAAAAACTGTATGTGTTTGACTTAATGCCCATTACTTGAATGGGCTGAAAGAGTCCTTCAGATTTGGCCGTACAGAACATAGAACATTAGGTCAAACTAAAATTGGAATCTCTCAACAAACATCAGCACCTGTCTCCCTGTTGTATAAACACTCAACTGTGGAAGAGACAGAACCGGGAAAAGGCCAGAAGAGAAGGAAAGAGCATACATTTTTTAATAAGCCACTTATATCTGAATATGCCAGA
Source organism: Chionis minor (assembly GCA_013398295.1). Classification (NCBI taxonomy): domain Eukaryota; kingdom Metazoa; phylum Chordata; class Aves; order Charadriiformes; family Chionidae; genus Chionis; species Chionis minor. The sequence continues at coordinate 575,751 of VZSF01012080.1, read as the reverse complement.
GTTTCTATCTATTTATATGTATACATAATATATTGTTCATCAATTTTAATCAGGTTTTGGTTTCAGACGGTCTTTATATTCCTGCACATAGTATGATTTTCTGTGCCATAGAATATTATCCTCAATGGTTCTCCCCTACTTCTTCTATTCAGATAGAACAGACCATGCAAGGGCACTCTGTGCCTGGGTTGGATGGCTCGCTTACTGGGTAAGAAACACCGTCAGATTTCATAACAAAATGAAATTACATTACAAAATACGCTTTTTCCATTTAATTCTGATAAATCCTAAAGTTGCTCAGCTGGGACTGCAGCAGTGTGTTTGATCTGCAGTGAATGACATTTGGCTTAGAAAACAGCCTGCTGCAGTTTTCACATCAGAAGATTCAGGACAGGGAAGGTTTATCCTTCTTCTTCCAAGGCTCGGGTCTTAAAATCAGGATCCTGTATCAGAAGTGGTTCCTGCCACTGAGATCCACCTTAGGCCATTAAAAACCTGTCCTTCATCACTCTTTTCAGGAAGCTGAATGAGTAGCACAAAACCTTAACCAGTTTCAGCAGTGACCCTTCCTATCAGGGCGTTTCAGTCGTTAATACAAAGTCAGCGTGGTGCAACACAGACTGAGGCACAGGAAACAGAGTTTATAGTGCAGGCAAGTCTTTTCCTATGTTCCTTCTTTCCTCTCCATGAACACAAAACAATTCCAGCTGTTTTCACATCGTTTTGAAAATGTAAAGCCTTTTAAATACTCTCTATTATTACTACAAGTTCACTTTTTTTTTTCCTTTTTTTTTTTTTTGTGACTTAACATTTCAAGATAATTAAAACCTTAGGATCCTTTTCATACAAATATAAACAAAACTCCAGCACTCCAGTCCAAAGATCTTCCTTCTCCTCAGGCCATTCAAACAAGCCCTTCACGTGTGAAATGTAAATGAGGTAAACAAATTCAAGCACAGGATCAGTCAGTATCTGACTCCCTCCTTACTAAAAAAGCATCAATATTAACCACATCCTACAAAAACATCTCTGATAACTTTGTGTGCTGAAGGGTTGGGTTTTTTGTTTGCTTCTTTAAATACCTGATCTAAAATAAGATAATCACACCAGAGGCAGGTTTCTTTTAACTAATCTCTTGGCTTTCACTGTATACAAATACACGATAGATTTGTTTGTCCACATTCATGTAAACAGTAGCATAGGAAGAAGAGAAAAATGGTAATAAGTAAGGGTCTGTGAGACTCAGGCTCCTACACAACACCAGTAAGGCGCTTCTTGCCTCAATATCACAGTGTCTTGGATGCAAATGTGGAACCGCAAACTCTGGACAATCAATTAAGGCAAAATAAGGCAGATATTAATTCCTGTGATGGCCCTGCCAAAAGAGACAAGCTTCTCTTTACTGAAGGGGAAGAGCAATCACAGAGATACTGAGGTAACAGCTGGAGTTTTGATGGCTGTAATACAAGGGAAAAAAGTCCTTTTGGAACAGTTTAGAGAATATGTGTATGCTTAAGCATTATGATTGGTATGATTTAGGAAGCATCTTCTGTCATCTTTTTTTATATACCCTTAGAATCCCAAGGCACTCAAGATGTTTCTATGAATATTATAATAAACAAGAACATGTTATAAAAGCAGAAAAAAATGAATTAATTTGAATTTTGTGAGTTGGTGGAGGAACACAAGAGTAAATGCCTGTCACATTGCAATCAGTTTGATTTGTGTGATGGACTTCAGTAACATTAGGTTTACGTCCCCGATTCCTGCAAGGTTTGTTGGTTTTGTTCCCCCTCAAACAAGTTCTGAAGAAATAGCTCACAGCTTTTTAATAAATGGAGCAGAAAACACAGATCAGAACAAAATATGTGACTTAGCTCGCAAACTCTTTGATTCATCAGAAAAAAAAGGCATGCAGTTAAGGAGGAAGCCCAACCTTATGTCAGTGTACTGTCAAAGAAAATTTTTCTGTGAAACTCAGAAAAATAACCTATAACTGCAGATAACCATTGAAGTTCTACACATTTCTTGGCTATAATGGTCACAATTATTGAGCTTCTGCACAGCAAAATCCCTACTTTTTCAGTCATTTCTCTACCCGCAAGGAGACTGATGAGGGTGTAAGGATGGGAGGGAGGGAGAGATGGAGAGAAGGAGGGAGGGAGGGAAAACAAGGGTAAAACTCCTTATCTGTAAAAATTTTCATGTGAACCCTTGAGGTTCTAGGTTAAAGGCAGCTGTGCCTGTGATGCCAGGAATCATGGCTGACTGCCCAGCGGTCCCAGCAATTTTGGTAATTACTCTGGGCGGACAGATAAAAGGAAGTCATTCTACAAGTAAAACTCAGAAACTGCTAGAAACAAATGTTCTCTGCCTACTAACTAAGAAGGCTTCCTGTCTAGCTGTTTCTCTTCTAAAATAGGTATTGCAACTCCTTTATCATACTATGTCTGATTTTAAAAAAGAAAAAATGTTCAATCATGCTAACTCTAATGAGCTCAGAGCGCTTGCATGAAACTGAGCTGAGCAGATGGAATTCCAGTTCTTGGCTGAATACAGCATTTGAATTAAACTGTCCTGTGATTTGCAAATGTTAGTCCGTAATATTTATTCTTTTGGTCCTCTGAATTGCAAAGAATGGAACTTAAAACATAACTTTCCAGTATACATACAATTTTTGCATACAGATAACAAACTTTAAAGTCTAACAATAACTTTAGACTTTTTTTTATTGTACTGTACCTTCTCTTTCACTCTTATTTGCCTTGCAATATTTCTGATTCAAATTTAATTATAAGGTCATACAAAATCCAGAAAAGAAGCCCAAAGCACTACTTCGTTTCAACTGTAAGAAAGAACATACGTACTTCACATAATAATAAACAATTTACATAACCACCCCTTCAACTGTCTCACTCCTCACTTGCACATTAAGAATATTCTGAAATTAAAGAATATGGTTTCTGAGAAGGAATGAAAAAAAAAATTTAGGAATGCACACGCTGATACCACTGGCTTGAATCTGTGTTAACTTTCCACTATGTTGATGCTTACAAGATTCTCTAACAATAAAAAAAAGACTGAGACTTTATGGATGCAGTGTTTAAGACAATTGACTTCCACACCTGTAAAGCTCCATATAATAAAGAGATTTGAGTTCCTTCTTAATTTAGCCTGGATTCTGAATTTTGTCAGCTTAACATTGGGGTTTTTTGTAATTATTAAGCATTCACATGGAATATCACCAACCTGAAAAGTTTTTTTATTTAAATAAGCTAGTAACTTTTAAGGCTATTATACTAATAATGAAATAAGTTTTTTTTCCATTCTATAATTCAGGATGTTGTGGAGAAACAGCACAAATAATCATGAAGACTCACTGCCAAAGAGTAAATTCATGAGCAGGGACCCTATTCATTTTGCCAAGGATAAGACTAACTCCCACTATCTTCAAAATAAAATTACTCCAGAGAACTGGTCCCAGGTCACAAAACTCTCTTCTACTCACATAGCCACTGGCATAAATATATATATTGCTACAGCTGAATCAGGTTAGAATGTTTTTGTGGTAGGATGCTTAAATTCCATAGGAAATTGCTGTTGACTATATCTATATAAAAAAAACAGATGTGTTCTTGGTATTTTAAAATTATTGTTTCAAAATATTTGAAAATAGATTTTATTAGCCATATTCTTAAAAAAAAAAAATCAATGATTTGATGATTTCAATGACTTGAAACTACATTTTCCAGAAGTTTCCATTTGTTCTAGAACAATCTTCTTTCAAGTTTTGACCATCAGAAGTCAGAACAAAGAAAGAAATATACAAGCTTTAATACCTTACTTGAAAATGCAGAGTATAGCATTGACAAAATATTATAAAAAGAAGAAATCAGCAATATTAGATAACAAAAAAAAAATATCTAATAGTCTATAAGGTTCACTAGTCTTATGCTGGGAAAACTCTTCCTCATTGGAGTCTTATAATACCTCGTATCATACTAGCATATATTGTATACTGTTATATATGTCTACTATACTATACAGTATACTATTATACTGTACTCTTGTCACAGACTAGCAGCAAGGTTATATATGCAAAATAAAGTGCATTGTTTTTCAAAATAAATAGTTGCATTCTGTTACACCACTCAAAGTCAGAGAAGTAAACAAAGGCAATATAATAACACAAGGCAGGAAACATACTCCGTTGTTGAAAAAGTTACTGCTGCAAGTAAAGCTCTCATCATTAAGAGACAAACAATTAAAGGCAAACAAAAGACAATTTACCTACTTAGGTGTTTGTGGGGCAAACATTACACTTACATACATAATTTTAGAGAAAGAAATCGTGTTTGATTATTTTTTGCAATAAAAACTGAGATGTAACATTGTAAGAATGCTACTTATCATATTACTGTTCTGCTAAGAGATAAAATTGGCTGCAAAAAATTGATGCATCCATAGTTTTCAAGCAGGCAGTAAGAAAACACCTGCTTTTTCTATGTGTGACTCCAACATTAATGTTAAGCACCTCTACTACAGTTTGGGATTTCGATAGTAATCAGAGCACCCTACCAGAAGCCACACTGCTCAGTGCTCCAAAATGAATGGCTGAGCTGGATAAATGCCAAGAGCTTAAGGTATCTGTTTTCTATCTTCATAATTAGTGACAAGACATGAATTGAATACTTGAAGGAGTGAAAATGTTCTTAGACTGCTTCTTAGTATGCAAAAATCATCCTACTAAATTATCTCCTTGGCTGGCATCGTGAAATGTGTGATCTGGCACAAGGTATAGCTCCAGCTCAGCCTAAATGAATGCATTAACTCCCACAGTGTTATAGGGAATGGAATTAAAATATTCTGTGATGTCTCTGAAAATAAAGCGTGCCAGTGACATGGTGAATTATTTTATGCATAGGATGCAGAAAAGAACAAGCCATTTGTTTCAAGTACTCAGTTAATTGTAGAAAAAACACTCCCCAAAATAGATCAGATTCCCTAGTGCATTCATGGAGGAGGCAGATTAATTTTACTACTGCGATATATTTCATATTTTCTAAAATAATAATTATATATGGCATATGCCTCTTTTCCCACTCACCCATTCTGGTCTGAAAGGAAATACGTTTGTACAAAACCTTGCACTTCCCATGATACACTAAAAGTCATAGTAAATAATCAAATCAGCTACGGATTAAAATGTGTTACACTATCAAGAGTTCACTTACAGCACTAAATGGATACCCCAAACTAATTTTGTTGAAACTAGAGAAGAGATGCAAATCTAGATGCTAGCATAACTCTTCCCAAATAAACATATGAATAAAAAAACCAAACAGCAAACCTTTGGAAATTTTGGAGGACATGAACTGTTGGGTATTTGCTGCAGACTGTGTGGGTGAGCAGTCCTGATAAGAGCCTGAGACAATGGGATAAAGGTGGTAACTAAAAGCTATCTCTTCATATTTATGAGATGGCATGACATATAATACATATATATTTAAAAAAAAACCCAAACAAACCCACAAAAAAAAAATCACCTTCCCAAGATCTATTCTTCACTTACAAGTTTCCAATGTAGCTACAAGAGACGTCCTGCAGATTCCATTTTTGCCTTAGCGTTAACTTGGCAGTTTTGATAGAATACCAGTAAATTGATGACAGGGGCTTTTCAAAACAGGCTAGAAGTGTTACATACTCAGGCAGAGTAGCTGATGATCTTAAAAATGAAGCTAAAACACTTCTTGTACTTCACTGACCTTGTTTTGTAATATTTTGTACCATGTTTTGTGTAATCCAGGACCAATACATGAACTCTCACTTGAATCTTCTTTTCTGTCACCTTCAGAATCAAGACCAACTCCTCACACAAGTGGGAATAATTTTCCTTTTCTACAAAGCTAATAGTACTACAAGAAGCATTCTGGAAATGAACAAAAAGTATCTATTTTGGAACACAGATACAGTATTTTACATATTTATGCAATGTATAGGAAAAGGTGTTCATAACTAGTATTTAGAATACCGGTATTTCTTTCACTTTTTTTTCTAAATGGAAAGTATTGAATTTGATCTTTCCTTCAAATTAAACCTCATGAGTTGCAATTGCCAATCTTGAAGATGACTTACTGCAGTCAAACATTTGTTTTTATTGGTTGATATGGAAATTAAGTGGAAAGTTCATTCAATAGTCCTTTCTGTTTGATCTCATCTTTCATTCTGCAAGCTATTTTTCCTTCAGAGTGTTATAGCAAGTGATTGACAAAGAAAGATCTCCTGGTTCCTTGTTACACTATGTCTCATTTACTTATCTTGGACAATACAGATCACATATGTAGATCACTATTCTTAAACCTATTTGTCAGAATGCTAATTATTCTCATGCCCCATATATAAATATCAAATGAGCCTAATACACATCCTCTGATCATTTTCATTTGCTAAATCAGAAGCTTCTATTTATACCCTTTTTCTTACCCAATGAAACTTCAGAGAAGCTCTCACCAATCTGACTTTAATATAGTGTGCAAATACAAATCCAACATCCATTTGTGATATTGGATTCCTGTGACGGAACCAACAACTACTAGTCAATCTGGCTGAGTATATGTATGGACTATTTAATAATGGCAAAGAGAAAAAACTGAGATCTTTATAATGCTTTTAAATGATAGAAAAAAACCAGCAAAAACGATCGTTTTCTGAAGAACAAGGAACAGTTTCATAAGAGCTATGATCACTACAGACACATAAATAACTTCTTGAGCAAGGGAAGAACTTGCTTAAAACTCCCTTCCTGTAACAATTTGCAGTGCATTGCAAATGTGCAGGGTACACAAGACAGTAGTTTAAATAATAGCAGCTAAAACCTTGTGAGGCATTAGGTTCAACACTGTAAGATCAATAAAGTATTTCACACGCAGATTTGAATAAAAAAATATTTTGATTAATGAGAGCTGGATACTACTGAAATATTGGTAAATCTCAAACACAAATCCCAAAAGACTACAATGCTATTTTATTTATATTTATGTATGTAGATATGAAGAGCACAGTCATCAAAAATTTGTTTCAGAGGCCTTAACAAAGCAAATCTAAAATATGATTTACATAGACTCATGTTCTTTCCTGTCACAGAATTGGAAGACTGAGAACATGGCAAGTATATTATACATAAATTATTTTCAAATGCCTTAAACGCATATGTTAAACACATCAGCAGGGCGATAATAGAACATTCACCATGTTTCACCATTGGGCACAATTGTAGCCCAGTGAGAATGTCATCTGCCTTGTGGAGAAACCTGAGGACACCTGAACTGCAGAGGTACAGCATAAGCCTTCAGTTGTGCTTCAAGCTGAGGTCTGGACTAACTTTCTGTGGTTAAGCAGGGGCCATCCCTACAGAGGACAACTCTGAGCAGAGTCTGTCCCTTGTCCCTGCAGTGCTGTTGCTGCCCTAGGAGCAGAAGTGTAAGACAAGAGTGAATAATTTGGCTATTGAGCTCAAACACCTTCTATCACAGAATAAATTTTATCTTATTTATTTGTGTAGCTTCCAAGTTCACAACCCCAGACTACCTTTTGGATCAGGGAATTGAATATGACATTCATATGGCCTCAACTTACTAGAGCATCCTCTCCCTCATCAAGGAGGCTAAAAAGAATATGGAGTGAAAAACCTCATGCTTCCTTCTCAGTATATCTCAGTATATTCAGTATATCAGCACACAGAACAGCAGAGAAAATAAGCTGAATTATTATCTGAGCTGGAATAAATTACTTGCTCCATATAGCAAAAGAAGGGCAGGTGCTCTTTTTAGAGCAGAGCAGTGTGCTCTGGTTCTCACTTAGTAAGTCAATCGGACTCTACTGAGACAGATTGAAGGTTTCAGTTGAAATGTACCTACTACAAAGAATTCTGTTTATCTTATATTCTCCCAATACTTGTATCATATTTGTTGAGGCTGTTTAATTTAAATCAACTCTCCAGGAACCAGATCCACAACCAGCAAAAATCTATACCTATACGGGCAGCAACAGAGTTACACAGACACCAGCTCAGTATTTGAATATCAAAGTCATAATAAAAGGCTTAAAAATGGATTTCATCATACCACCGTTGCTACTCCTTTAGCAAGAAGAAAAATGTGGAGCAATACATGGACTTACTGAGCAAATAAACCCGTGAAAAACCAAATTACCAAGGTAAGCTTGATAGAAAATGAATATATTCTGCCCAACGCTTTCTACATAAAACTCATTGTTCCCTCTACAGCAGGTGATCCCAGTTGCAGAGGCTATTCCCTCTTGTGCACTGCAGTAAGCTCTTGATGCATACTGAGTAGCATTAGCAATAGGCAATGGGTGAAAAGAACTACAGTGTCTATCCAACCATTTAACTTAGAAAAAGCTATAAAATTTTGCGGTTTGGACTCTGAAAAAAAACCAAAAACTCCACTTGCACATTGTTTGTGCAAGGGATCTGAGGGTTTTGATTGATCAATATGAGTTAATAATGTGTGCTGGCAGCCAAAAAGTCCAACTGTATCCTGGGATGCATTAAGCATAGTATAGCTAACCAGCTCAAAAAAGGGATTGTCCCACTATGCTCAGCATCTGTGCGTCCTCACCTTGAGTGGTGTGGGCAGTTTTGGGCTCCCCAATGTAAGAAGGATATAATAGAATCTTTCCAAAGAAGGACAACAAAGACGGTGCAAGGCCTAGAGGGAATGACTTATGAGGAGCAGCTGAGGATATCAGGTTTGTTCAGCATAGAGAAGAGGAGACTGAGGGGGGAGGACAGGAGACTCCTCATGGCTGCCTACAACTTCCTCATGAGGGGTAACAGAGAGGGAGGTGCTGATCTCTCCTCTAAGGTGTCCCGTGACAGGATACCAGGGAATGGCTTAAAGCATCAGGGGATATTAGGAAAAAGTTCTTCGCTGAGAGGGTGGTCAAGCACTTGAAACTCCCCAGGGAAATGGCCATGGCCCCAAGCCTGTCAGTGTTCGAGAAGCATTTGAACAATGCTCTTTGATATGTGGATTAACTTCTAGGTTGCCCTGTGTGAAATCAGGAGTTAGACTCAATGATCCTCATGTGTGCCTTCCAACTCAGGATATTCTACGATTCTGCAAAATACAATGGCTTCAAAAACTTACACTTCCTTTTCTAAAATGCTTCATGTAGTTAATAAAAAACATATTCTCCAGACTGTAGGTTGTTTTTTTTCCAGATACATTTTTTACTAAATACTTTGGAAGAGGGTATTATTTCACAAGTAGGAAGCAAGGTATTTTCATGTGGCAATAACTTTCCATCACAAAGAAATACAAAACTACCTTCATATTTCATAAATAGAAGCTTTTTTATAGCAAATACTAGGTGTGCAAAGAAGGTTAAAGAGATTATCAAGAAATATATATTCTTTGAGTGATGGCAAATAGCATAACCAAAATCCAGGCTGAAGAAAGAGGCCTTTAGCTTTTAATATACTTGAAGCCCATTCTACGATCCAGGGTTGAAGATGAAGTTTCTAATCTTTATTTTGTTTAGGCACTCAGAGTATATTGAACACAACAGTCAAATTAAATCTCAAAAAATACATTACTTTTTATCTATGTCCAAGTTGCATCCATCTATTTATAAAGTAGTAGCTTTCTTATCAGAAGTCTGGCAAAACAAAATATTTCAGTGTTGAGATGTATAATTCATTGCCATTTTGGGTATTAGGAAACATCACAATACTGAAATCATATAACCAATGTGTTTAGCAGGGTGCCTGCAAAGAAGCTTATTGGTTTATATAAATTGCACTCCAGAGGGAATGGAGAAAAATCAGTTCATCAGCTAAACAAGGTATTGAAATCAACACTATTACAGTGGCTCCTTGATAAATACACAGTTCATTATTGCTTTATTCATTTGCTGTTTTACACTGGTGATAAAAGTGCAGCTGATGTAAGGCATCTTTTATGCAGTTGGCTGCGGAAATAATCTGATTTTTTATGTAAACCTCCTGAATAACCAAGGTTGATGTGTTTGGTTATAATGGATCATCCAACAATAGCTGTTGAAGGAAATTCTCAGATGCTAAAATGTTTTACCAAATGATTTACAGAGCTCAAAGGTTTAAATTGTTTATTTACCAACACATACATTTCAGGGGTAGAAAAAAAAAGAAGACAACTGTTCCATTTCCACCGAGACTGAAGTGATATCATTTCGCAGAGGTCTAGCTGGAGATACTCCATTAACATTCTAATGAAAAACAACTCCCAAAATGTAGAAGTAAAATATATGGTCACAAGGATATTTTTTTATTCAAGGTTTCTGCTCCCTTGAAAACACAGACCATTATGAACTAAGAAAGAAGTAATTGTTGTCAAGCACAATGAAATCCAAAAAGGAAGTTTTCAGGTACTTACACACAGAATAAGCATCATGCTCACCTTCTGGTTTACAGCAAGTACTAGCTTATCGAAAGTAGTTACAGCAGAATCATCACCAATGCGCCATTTACTGAAAAGCTTAAATTTCCACCATAAAGAGTTTCTTGGTAATTTAAGTACAGAACTAATAAATATTCATGAAAGTTTACATTAAACAGGAAGCCTTCAAACTCCTCCACTAGTGAGGAAGAAAAAGAAAAAACCCCTGTGTTAATCTTGCTTAGGTCATGTAAATGAAATGGCATGACATGAGCGGTAGGAGGGTTTTTAACAATGTCTAAATGGTCTAGGTCCTTAAGGCATGTTTTCAAAAGACAAGTTGCAAGAGAAACTTCACTTTAAATTATGATTTGAAAACTCATCCAGCTCTGATATTCTTAACTATAAGAATAAATTCAGATCATTGTCTTGAGAATATTTATTCACTGAAATAATCCTCAATCAATGTCCTTCATAGGACAAAATTCCAGCTCTTTGAGTCAGGGTTTCTCCTACTTTCACCTATACTTGTATTCAGGTGTTAAAAAATATATAAATCCACTCCCCCACAGATATGCATACAAAATCTATTCATTTCTCATCCTATATTCAGAGCAAATTTTTTGTCAGAGCTTGATTCTGGGAACTGAGTCTTTATTTACTTGGTAGTCAGTGAACCACAGTTCCCTAGTGTGTACAGTCCTCCATCTTCTGCTCAAACACCATCTATCACCCTAGTGCTGAACAAACTACTATTTAGATTAAACTATATTTCAGTTTTAGGTCACCCACATTTGGCTTTTAGTGACTATCAAAGTCTTTCGTTAGTGCATTTTGGTGATAATGCGATATTATGCATGCTATCGAGATATTGTTAAGCGACTCTTGCCTATGTAAAGACAGAATATTTGCAGTTCACTGTACCGACCAACAGTTGCAGAATTATCACCTTTTCTTTGTGTCTAAGAAAAAAATAAGACATTAAAATTCTTTAAGTGATACCTCCCAAACAAACATATTATAAAGATGTGTATGACTAATTTGGAGTTCCCATGATGAAAAAGTTTTCCTAACATTATTTTCCATAAGCTTCTAAAACTCTTATTTTAACAGTGCATAAACTGTCTTCCTTCTTACAGTTTCTTTCTCCTATACCCGTATTCCTGAGTATCATTTCCTTCACTTGATAGTCAAAGATTAAAACAATACTACTCTTGCTTGATTTTGACAGTTTTTTTTCTGCAGTTAAAGCATATGTTCTTACTCTGTTCTCATATTGGGAGTTTATAAATACTTTAGGTATTAGAATTATTTTTCAATTACCAGCATTTCATTCAGAATAGGATTTTACTTAGCCTTCTTGATGATATTTTCAAACTCTGCTTTGTAAATTGCATTTTTAAAAGTTGCTACATAGCAGTTTCAGTTATTTCTCATATATAAGCATACTGTAAGAGAACAAGCAAATAACCATAATAATCCCCCAGAAGTTTCCATACAGCCCAATGAAATGAATAAAAAAATCTTCCAGTTGTAGTATCATAATTCAGGAATAACTACCATTTCAGCAAGGCACTCTGGTATAACAGTGACTAGCACATAGTACAGGAATGAATCAGAAAATCCTTGCACACTTTCCCGCTGTTTTTTTAGAAAGTTTGCAAAAATTGAATTATTAATTAGTATGCAAGATTTTTATCCAATCATATATTTACAGCAGAAATGACAAAACTACATCACCTGAAGTCCTTTCAACCGCAAACCATTTTAACTTTGAAGACTGTTCCTTTGTGATACAATTAGCACCTTCTTTCGCAACATCCCTAGAAACACACTTCATAACACTACGAGCTCAGAAATACATAGCTATACCATAAAACCAAAATCAAAATAACTCAAGTAGTTTCCTGATTGTGGGATATTTAGTAGAAGGTGTTATCACACAGCAGTCTTTCCCCCTAGAAACAGTACTTATTTTTGTAAAATTTATATGAAACTTTACATCTTTGAGACTTCTAACCATCTGTGGAATTTGGCAAGACCTGGCCGATAGTATAAAAGTTGTTAGCAGTGGAGGAGGGCAGGATAACAGATACACATACATACACAGACAGTATGTATTATTAGACTGAGTTCCTTTCCCTTTACATGCTGCAGCAGTGTACTAATGTAAAAGATATTTAAATATACATCCCAGATTGTCTTTAGTCTGTCTAAAATTTAAGATCAGGATGGAATTCAGAATATGGCATACATGATGTATGAATGTTGAACATGTAACTAAATTTTAGAATATTAAATTTAAAACATGGGAAAAGTGTCCTCCTGGTTACAATCTGTAAAGGAAGTATCTAGATATGAGATGACTCTTTCTATTTTGGAAGTTACTGAAAGAAAATCTATGCAATTCCTTCATTTTTCAAACACAAACACAAAGTTAGATTTCTGAAGAAATATATGAAGCCAGTCCATAGTCAGATTTCCACTGTGTAGAATATGTCAAAAATTTTGTATCTGTTTATTCTAAATGGTAATGTGCCAAATTCAACATGAAGATGCATCAGCTCTTTCTTTACCTAGAAACATGCATATATCAACATGAAGACGATGAAAGAGATACAATCTGTATTTTAGTTAAAATTACTTTTTATTGGCATATGGAGATAATTCCTAACAGACATGCAAAAGTTTCAAGAAATAAAACCACTGCTAACACAGAGTCTAATTCAGGTGTGTTGTCCCATCCTTATGGAAAAAGCTCAAAATAAAGATCATAAAAGAAATCTAACTGTACTAATTTACCTCAACTCAGATATGAACCAAACGCTGATAGAAGAAATTACTGCAAATGAGATATCTATAATCACACTGGCTGAATCAGAATTAAGATCAGGTCTTTTGTATTCATTACCTTTACTGGTAAATCATCCTCCTGTGTACAGCTAAATACTAGCTGATCATTTTATGTGCAAAGTGATCAGAGTATCACTAAACACAGCAGTACTCAATGAGGACCAAGGATGATGAGTACCTAAAATAGCCTGTTACCTATCCAGTAAAAGACCTGATCATGATTGGCAGCACAGCTGCTTCTAATAAGTGACATTTGGAACTGGGATATTTAGGAAATACTTATTCAAGTCCTTGCCAAGAAACAGGTTCCACTGGTAGAAGAAACACTGAAATACTGCAGAAGAGACAAACGACTGATATTATCTGCTTCACTTTGTTCATTAACCAGTACAGACCCCATAAATTTTATAAAGCTATTTGAGCAAACAGTATACACTATTTGAAGTTATAATTATCCACTAGATATTAGAAGTTTCTCCGTTCCAGGCAATTTAATTGGTTGAATAATGTCATCTCCTTTCATAGTGAGGACTCACAAAAAATTCATCATAATACACTAAGACAAACTCTATTGTTCTTTAATTTCCAGGACAAATGTAAGGGCATAGTATAAAGAGATTACCATTCTTCTGTTTCTTGGGAGTATCATATAGAAACACATTGTACGTACATGACACCATATTACTGACAGCACCTTTTTATTCTAAAAGAACAAACATAATAATACAAATGGAATCTTAAAAGTTATGAAGGAATACAGGGTCTTAAGTATGTAAGAAGCTCCTTATAATTCAAATATACATGAAGACATACAATTGAGTGACCTGGTATGCCTACCATAAATTAGTGTTCAGGGAATAAGAAAAAGAGGAAGAAGGGCAACCAATACTATACCGATCATGAGTCATAGTCAACAGTTTATAACCACAATACAGCCTTTTCACAAACTCCTTCAGTCTAATAACATTGTTATGATCCATAGAAAAAAGAAAGCAGTGTTACAAAATAAAATGTGTTCAAAAGGTGTCAGGAAATGCCTAGCCTTTAACATTTCTCAATGTAAAGATATGTTGGATCCTCAGATTCTGTAGCAGTTTAGGTAGCACTATTTGTCAGGAGCACTAGTTTAATTACTATTTGGAAAAGAGATTAAACCTTTCCCTTTCAAATGCCATTTAAACCGTATTTTCTATCTGCTCTCAGTGAGATAATGTTCTTTCAAATAAACTCTGTACAGGTTCACATCTAAAAAACTTGCATGAAGAGCAACTACTGCATAGTTTACTTAATAAATAAGATACCCCTCATGCTGTAAATAATTTCAAGTTTATGTTTCAGTTTTCCACCTCTGAAAACTGACATCATTTGCAAACCTCATCTGCCAGACAGCCTATCCGCATCTCTTTTCATACAACAGTATTTGTCGTGATCACAACTTTTTCAACTGAAAAAAACCTCCCCAGTCACTGTGAAAAATAACAGGGTATTTCATGTGAAAAATCTTTTGCAAATCACTTCCTTCCTACATCTGATGACTCACAGGACACAACACAAAACCCTTTCCCCAAGAATAATCACAGAATTACAGAATCACAGGATGTTAAGGGTTGGAAGGGAACTCTGGAGATCAGCTAGTCCAACCCCCCTGCCAGAGCAGGTTCACCTACAGCAGGTTGCACAGGATGGTGTCCAGGCAGGTTTTGAATGCCTCCACAGTCGGAGACTCCACCAACTCACCGGGCAGCCTGTTCCAGTGCTCTGCCACCCTCAACGTATAGAAGTTCCTCCTCATGTTCAGATGGAACTTCCTATATTCGATTTTATACCCATTGCCTCTTGTCCTATCACTGGGCACCACTGGAAATGGACTGGCCCCAGACTCCCAGCACCCTCCCTTTAACTACTTATAAGCATTGACAAGATCCCCCCTCAGTCTTCTCCAGACTGAAAAGACCCAACTGCCTCAGCCTTTCCTCGTAAGAAAGATGCTACAGACTCCTAATAATTCTTGTAGCCCTTTGCTGCACCCTTTCCAGCACTTCCCTGTCTTTCTTCAACTGGGGAGCCCAGAACTGGACACAGTACTCCAGATGTGGCCTCACCAGGGCAGAGTAAAGGGCAAGGATGACCTCCCTCAACCTGCTTGCCACACTCCTCTTGATGCACCCCAGGATGCCATTGGCCTTCTTGGCCACAAGGGCACACTGCTGCCTCACGCTTATCCTGTTGTCCACCAGGACTCCCAGGTCCCTCTCCGCACAGCTGCTTTCCAGCAGGTCAGCCCCCAACCTGCACTGCTGCATGGGGTTATTCCTCCCCAGGTGCAGGACCATACACCTGCCTTTCTTGAATTTCACACAGTTTCTCCCTGCCCAACTCTCCAGCCTGTCCAGGTCACGCTGAATGACAGCCCACCCTTCCGGTGCGTCAGCCACCCCTCCCACTTTTGTGTCATCAGCAAACTTGCTGATGGTACACTCCATCCCTTCATCCAGGCCGTTGATGACTACATTGAACAGGACTGGACCCAGCACTGACCCCTGAGGAACACCACTAGTCACAGGCCTCCAACTAGACTCTGCCCTACTGATCACAACACTCTGAGCTCTACCTGGCATCCAGTTTTGTCCAAATAAACTCATGAATTTTCTCTCACGTCATACTTTACGCTCACAATTTCCCTGTAAACATTACTTCATTCCCTAGTTTAAACCTCTCCTTTATCATCTCGCTAAAAATGGAGCCTTTATGCACCTTGCTGACAAAAATGTTGTATTTTCTGCTACTCCTGATTCCATCAGCAATCATTTGTTGTCCACATCAGCTTTGCTAGTGATTTGGCCTCACTCATAAATTTTCTTTCAAATCCAGAAGAATTAGAATTTTGACTCTTTTGAGCTGTGTGCTGGAATTATGACAATATCAAAACAACTTGAAAGTATTCACAAGAGGAAACTAACGAAAACTTAAGTTTTAGATTGCATTTTATCTCCATTGCAAAAGAAAAGCCAACAAATGACACAATGTAGCACACAGAAATTAAAGTACCAAGAAGCCACTGCATGGCTTTTCATAAGGCATTTTACAAAGGCTATGTTGCAAGTTTTCAGAGATCTTACTAGCAGTAATGTGGCTCCTTATGAATAGAGACACCATAAACCATTCATTAGTTTCAGTACTAAGAGGGTGTGAGATCAAATTAGCTATAAACCTACACAGACTGCAAAATTCTCCTAGCAATTTTGTATGAATTCATTCTAAGCACTGTCTTTCACAGCTTTGTAAAAGCAATGATCTTTTTTCTTAACTCCATTAAGGCATATTTACTGAGTGATGGGCTCCACCGCATGAAAAACTTAACCAATTGAGTGAGTTCAAATTCATAAACATTGATTTCTCTTGACTTTGAAAACATGGTGACATCTGTGTGCAGACATTTCCAGCTTTGTAATGTTTAATGTAGTTCTACTGGAAAAGGAAAGATAAAACTCCGTTATGTCACATCCCTGTCATTGCTATGTCACTGTGTTGCCAGCAGTGTTGAGGGAGGTGATACTCTCTACTCAGTACTGGTGAGGCCACACCTGGAGTACTGGGTCCAGTTCTGGTCTCTCCAGTACAAGTGAGACAGGGACATACTGGAGCATGAAGATGATGAAGGAACTGGGGCATCTATCCTATGAGGAAAGTCTGAGAGAACTAGGACTGTTCAGCCTGCAGAAGAGAAGGCTCGGGGGGAACTTATCAACATGTATAAATACCTGACAGGAGAGAATGAATAGAAGGAAACCAGACTCTTATCAGTGGTGCCCAGTGACAGGACAAGAGACAACAGGCACAAACTGAAACACAGGAAATTCCAAATGAACACGAGAAAAAATGTCTCCGCTGTCTGGAGTCAGTCACTGAAACAGGTTGCCCAGTGAGGCTGTAAAGTCTCCATCTGTGGAAATTTTCAACATCCAACTGAACATAGTCCTAGGCAAACTGCTGTAGCTGACCCTGCTCGAGCAGGGAAGGTCAGACTAGATGATCTCAAGAGGTCCTTTCCAACCCACAGGATTCTGTGACTCTGCAATTTTTCAGATATACATAAAGGTATTTCTAAACAGCCACTCAACACTGCACAAGCAATTATATTTAAATAGAACATGCTGTAACATTATAATATAACGAACTATGAGACACAGTAATTCCAACAGACTTCATTTTTACTTCTACGAGTGCAATACCCAGCCCCATGCATTATCCTAACAATGGCCTGTAGGTGGTATCATAATGCAAATAAAATATATAGATAGTATTAATGGCCATAAAGCAAAATATTTATTTTTTTTAAATGTTCATTTTTCGGTCATTTTACCATCTGCCTTTGAGAGTACAGATGCCAGAGTGTAAGAATGCGATTTTTATGCTGTATCTGTGATTTCTTCCTCCTGTACCACACCTCTACAGGGCTTTAAGCAATAATAATCCAATGTTTAGGAAAATGCAATACAGTAAAAAAGAAAAGAAAATCTTAAAGTTACTTCAATGTTATCAGAATCCAAGTGAGATTTCTCTGAGCTTTGTTTGGCACACATCAGAAGTCTACCAGGCCGCACAGAGGAGGTTTTGGAAGTGTACTTCTGCACAATACTTAACTGTACCACAGATAAAGAAAACATGAACAACAGCTCCTCACAGTGAGCTCCAAGTAATTAATTAGCTCCTGCCTTTGGTATAATTAGCCTGTTAGACATTACGGAGCAGTTGCACTGAGACTGATGAACACTATCCCAGCCTAACAGGAACGGAATAACCATTCTGATCAGCCTGACTCTTCAGATCAGACTCTGGAGGAAAACTGAAGCCTACAGCCTCAAGAAACCTGTACATTTGAGAGTATGACTTACAAATTCCCCCTTGCATATTATCCCATCTCCTCGATTTCAGGCTCAGATTTGCAGGTCTTCTGCTTCTCTAGAGGAAGACCTAGATCGTATTTTTATCAGGTGAATATAATGTCTGATTTATAGTTTAGGCAGTAAGGGTAAGGGATACAACAAAAGAAGACAATATGTCAAATAAAGTGGGTGAGCAGTAAAGATGGTTAGAATTTTGGCTGGATACGTTTGAGATTTTTTAAGACTAAAAAACCCCATTTGTTTTAGTATAAATATGTCTTTGTAAATCAACATCTCCATATATGAAATTCCATGCAGTTGTTGACATAATCTAACACTCTTATTACTGTACCAAGAAAAAACAGCCAAGAGGTTTAGAAGTTGATTCAAGGTTCCATGCAAATGTTATCCTGCTGAACTGGCTAAATCCACACATCCCAGACATTTCTGATCATGGACATACTCATTGTAAATTACAGTTTTACTAGACAGGAAAGACAAGAAAATTCCACGCCATTGCCATGACTAACACTTTTAAGCATGTGAATCTATAATGAAAGCTTTACATTGCTGCAGTTTTATTATAAAGCCACTTCAAAGCCAATCTCTTTTTCCTCTTGGGGGAAAAAATTAATCAAGTAGAACAGACAACTTGCTTAAGTTACCACTTATAGGCATACTTGCACAAATTGACACTTGCTGAATTATCAGAATAGTGCAAGTTATGTACTTATTTTCTGTCTTTTTATGTGTACTTTAAACACTGTATCTCAGACACCATTTTGTGGTAAAAACAGATAAAAGATGACATAGAATGTCAACACCTTTCCATATGGTATTTGCCAAAAAAAGATATGCTTTATATATATGGCAAATATATCACATATACACAGACGAGATTGTTCTTCATCACCGGCAATCAGTGGGGCTGGGAAAATCTATGGACTTTACAGGTCTGCCATCCTAATCAGTAAAAGACCTTGTTGACAACATGTAAGATAATTAGGCAATGAGGAGAATATAAATTGCATTCAAAAAGAAAAGATTTAAGGCATACTAAAATGAGCTTCAGAAGCCAGAACATACAAACAAATGTATAGTGGTTAACAGAGATGACTCTAAATGTTTGATATATGACTGCATCATTTTGCACAAATTGGCCTCAAAGCACAAAATTCAAATCTTACTTTGTACATAAAAATATACTTTTTACTGTAAGATGAACTAAAAATGTAAGATGTAGCAGTTCAAGTACACATGAAATCTAAAGTCAAAAATATATAATTTGCAACTTTTAAAAAGCACAGCATTTATACACGTATGAACGCATCATTGTACTTTTGAGAAGACGTATTCAACTGCTAATCTGCTGTGTGTTTTACAGGTTAGGTAACTATGTACTAGCAAACCACACAAGTGGCTAAAAAGTAACAGGTTGAATTTAAGTAGACATCCTTTCCAAATGTCGACTAGTAAATCATCTCATGATATAAAATGTTTCTCACTCTTCAAAAACAAGGCCAAGGTGCAATTTGAAATGTCTTTCTTTGGCTGTACAGTATGTAATTCAAAAGAACCATATTTTTGACTTACATCCAAGCAGAGAGGTAGGAAAAATCATAAATCATGGCAATTCACAGTAGCATGTATCAAACATCTGAATAACTTCATTATATAAACATTGACTGCTTTTCTTTCTATATTCTGCTCATTTACGTGACAGAGTAAATCCATACAATGAATAATAAACACTGCGTAAGATCACAGAAGTGATAATATATGCTACTGAATTGCATCACAGCAGTATGACACCAATGGCTGCGAGTGCCGAGCTAGGTGCCTGCTGCCTGTCACTCAGGTTCGTCTGAAATACAGTCGTCTTTATATCCATCAGTTATTTCCTTCCTTCCTTTCGTAAAATGGAAATAATTGGCAGGAATATCCACAGCCAATATAATTCATAGTGAATCTTATTAAACCATAAGCTAAGATCTGTTTGACTATATGACTATGAAATAAAATACACCTCTGATTTGCAAATCAAGACACTGCATTCTACAATATCAGGTGAAATCCCTTATTTAGAAATATCTAACCCCTCTGGAATTAAAATGACCCTTATTTACTAGCTTATTGAGAAATTTTACAAATCTTAAAACCAGTGGTGGGTGCTAATTACTTGAAAATATAACTTGAAGACCTTTGAAAGAAACAATTACACAGCTGGTACCTATCTCCCAGTTCTAGATTCTCTCTATAACACTTGTAACCATGCATTGGTCTTTGACTAACCAGCACAATAAAGGACGAGATTTGTAATTGAAGAATTATCCTTGTAATAGTCAAATACAGTAATCAGATCATTCATCACTAATATAAAATATTAATTCCTTTCAATTTTTTTCTGAAACTATCAAGAGGTGTTTTTGGTTTGGGATTAGGTTGTTTCTTGGTTTTTTTGTTTTGTTTTGGATTTTTTTTAAACACAAGCATTTCACAGAGTTATGAGGAAGAAAGTTGTGGATTGCTTTTTCCCCTGGAAAAGCTTTCCATACCAGGTCCCAAGGCCTACTTAAAAATTTTAACTAAAATACTACAATATCATGCCAAAAATTTACTTCCTATAACATAGGTTGCTTTTGCAGTTATGACTAAAAGAAAATAAACCAAAAATAGATATATACTGCAGCCAAATCCTGAGATTATTATGAGTGTTACCAAAAGAATTCTTCCATGTATTAAGTTGGGTTTTTGCAACGGTGAGAGTATACAGAGGCTCATTTTCCTCCTTTTCTTTCTTTGATTACTTAGTTGCTATTACTGATACAGTGTAATACATATTAGACTAATGACCTAAACAGTAAGTATTTTCTAAGTTGTTAGTTACTTTCAGACTTTGAAACATACTTCTCTTTTTTTGCTCCTCACACAGTATCAGATTTCAGGCATTTGAGGAGTTTGAACTTCCTTCAGTGCTAACCTTTATTGAGGCATTTGTTTTTCTTCAAAATATCACGCTTCCCAGGAATATCAAAATGTACCCAGTAAAACCTAAGTCCTAGTATAATGGGTTACATTCCTCCTTCTTGCCCACTTTGACCAAAAAAACATTACTGAGTAACTTGGTATTTGTTTAAGCATTCAAAGCTCTTACAGAAATCTAAAGACCTCTTTCTATGTCCTAAATATTCCGACATGTTGTTGAGTGTTTTGCACATAGATAAGCATCCTCTTAATGATCACTGTAAGACTTCTTTTCCACTGCTAATCTTTTCATACAAGCTCTGAAACCAGTCTACATGAAGTCTTTTACCTTTGAGAAGTCTAGAAAGCATGCTAGAAATCCCTGCCTGTGGTAACCTGCAATCCCAAGCCAGGGCAACATACTCAGCAAATCCAGTTTCTTTTTCTGGTTTTACCTTTTTAAATAAAAACAAAACAAAACTCACAAGATCCCAGCAACATTAAAAGTAATTATAAACAATGCACTTGTAAAAGGAAAAATGTTTAACCTGTTTACGACAAGGCTAACTCTGAACCACAGCTAGATGACTTGCTTTAGCCTCTCAGTATATCTTTGGTGGCCTTTCTCAGATAAAATCCTGTCATTGTGGAGCACTGCTACTTTTCACAGCCATACTATATTTTGGAGTGAGGCCCAACAGACCTAATTTCTTTCCCTTTCACTTCTATGCTCTTGAAAATAACTTTTAAACTATCCAGAAGACACTTTTGACATTTTGACTTTTTTTACTCTTTGGCATTACTTTAAGCACTGTTTCACCTCTTCAGTTGTTACTTTGTTAAACAAGGCTAGCTTACAATAGTAATCAGCCACTTCAGGATCTGTGATAGTAGAAAAGGAAAAAAAAAAAAAAAATCTTTCTTCTAAAAATATAACAACAAAAAGATCTCCCTGGGAAAAAAATCAAAGATTTTCACAAAAATATTTTTCCACGAGTTTTAGTTGCTAAACCACCTAAGCCCATCCATCTGAGAAGAAAATATGACCTTCCACTCCATGCGCCCTTCATCTTGGTCATGCTTTGTGGGTACTTTTATAGATCTAACAACTGAATCTTCCCATATCATGTCAAATACGTCACATATATTGTAAGGAAAAAAACTACAACACTGAGTCTTAGAAGCTCTTTCAGCCTTTGTCACCTACTTTCCAGCAGGTTATCTAATCCTGGTTCTCTGAAGGTTTATCTGGATGTCCAGTATTACATACCAAGTTGTCCCACCACTAGAACAGAATTATTCAGCCTACGTAAAGTTAAGAATTTGTGAAAGTAGAGTGCAATGCCTAGATCATCCTCCCTCTGCAGTTTTCAATAAGGCTGTAACACTAGACAAGCATACCCAGTAACCCCTTTGATATTTTCTTTGTAAAAGGAAACTTAGCTTGATCTGTATATGAAACTTACTGTGATTACAGTGACTGCAAAATATTTGTGTTGTGAAGAACTGTAAACTGTGAGCAAAAATAAGCAATGCTGTAGCTAACTAAGGCACAAAACTGGTCTGATCCAGAAACCAATTCTCCTATGATTTTATCAGCTACAACTAGTTATCAGTATCTACTGACAAATAAATGAAAGTGGAACAGTCTCTCAAAAGTGCACTATGTAGGCCATAACCTTTTTTTTCCTTAGTAACCAGACTGGTGCATCTAGCTACAAAACCACCTCTATTTCATTGTTTAATCAGTCTACTCTAGGCCCATTAGAACATGGGAACTATGTATATGAACTTAGTATTCCTCTACAGTTCTACAGAAAATCACTAAATAAATGGTGAATGCAATTTAAAAGGGCTATAATTATTATTAAAAAAAAAATAATAATATGGTGAGATATAGACAGTGCAGCTCCTGTGTCTTTCCACATGTATGTTTTTTGTGGGTGTTCACCCAAAAGTAAGACTCTACATGAGCACAGATAAACACACAGACACATACAAACATACATCCACCTAGATTTATACTCTTTTTTATTTTCCCAACTAAGTCTGCATTTCTGAGGGGTATCCCAAAGAACATTTAACCATACTGCCACTATAACAGTATTGGAAACAACCATGATCAATGCCTCAAAACTTCCAGACTAAAGTTTGTCTACAAGTTTTTTGAGGAGAGAAAAAATAGATCTTTAGACTCAATGGACATTACATCAACTGCAGTACCGGCAGGCCCGATCGTGACCTTTGACAGTAATGATACAGACCTTCAGGTACTCGAAAATGCTTGAAGGAATTCAAAAGATTGCCAAAGAAAGATTTCCGCACATGTCCACAAACTATTTCTGAGTTACACTCTATGCAACACTTTTGACTTCACTGATGCTGCATCAGGCATTAATCAGCAAAATTTCTGGCTCGTTATCTTCAGAGTTAATTTTAGTGAGCCCTGATCATTAAGCAGGGTTCATTCCCCAATTCTCTAAATTGAAATTGAGCATTTAAAATAAAAACTAATCTCATACTGAGCCACTGCTGCCCACTTGCTCACAGGATAAAAATATATTGTTATGAGGAGGAAAACTTGCATTTGGGGCCAATCATAGCGAGACAAGAAGCAAAAAAGAAAGTCTAGAAAAAAAATATTTTTATCATCAAATCTATGACATATTTTGCTAGTTTTCCACCCATCTTTTCACACTTCTAAAACTACACAGTTGTTACTAGATATCTTTTTAGCTGACAGTGAGTTAAGTGAAAAAGTTACCATCCACGACCTGCCCCAGTTGCTCATTAACATCTTTCTTCGCCGTATGTTGCTGCCTCCTCAGATCCGCCAGCTGACCTGCATGCCTAGCCAGTCCTGGTGCCAGCCAAAACGCTTAGTATCAGATTAAACTTTGTTTTTAAATGCAAGTTTTTTGACAGAGACAAGTTAAGGAGAGGCTACAGATGCAATTCTACAGCCAGACAGGAGGACATAATAAGTTCTGGAAGGATGTGGTGAAAAGCAGCTGAGGTAGGCTTGGAGCTGTAATCTTTCCACCAAGTTCAGCGGCAACCAAGACAGCATTTCAGATCACAGCCTTAAAGTTTCAGAGGACAGATGAGAGGAAGAAGTGGCAGAACACCACAGACAGAACAGTAAACTCTATTAGAAGTCTCTGTTAGAGATTGGCTATGATTTAAGAAAAATCTGTCTTACGGAACTACAAATAAGAACAAAACTCCTCAGTCTTCTATGCTATCTTACATTTATGGAATAGTTAAAAAAAAATGAAAATATGAAACTAGGAGGATTCTCACACGACAGTTGGGGGCATTTAATAACACTATATCCTGACAAGATAAGACTTATTCCAGGACTGACCACATTCATAAAAGGAAGTAGCTGATGTGAAGCACTTACTGAACCCAGCAGCATTTAAAATTTAGGGCCCCTGAAGGAAACAGTCTAGATGCTTTTACCTTGGTGATTTCCAGTTCTTTGCCTTCCTTGGTCATCTTATGGTCACAACAGCCAGCTCCAGCATTTGTCAGTTGGGTACACGTAAAGCCTGTCTCTAAGAGCGCATGTGTTGCCAAGTCTCACAGACCCAATGGTAAAAATCAGGCAGTAGTTTAGCACCTTTGGATATGTATCTAACCCAGACTGATTGCTAAACTGGTTTAGACTGATCAACTAAATGTTGCCTGCTACACAAGATAAAAAATTGCTCTGCCGCAATGAGTAAAGAAGTAGTGAATTCACCTTCTTGGCCTCCAGACCAGTGCTCTAATCAGAAGACCGTGCTGCTTCTCTCTGCTTACTTCAAATAAAATTCATTCTCTGATCACTCCATAACACCTAGAAATGAAAAAGAAGATCTTACTGAAATGGCATGGGAAATATTAATTTAATTTAGTCCCTTTTTAGTAACTGGATTAAGAGGTGTTTGTAGGCCTGGCTCTGTACAGGAAATCATAAATTTGAGAAGGGAAAATCAAAGGCACTTGCAAAGCAATGTTACTGCAATGCTCACTTTGCATCTTTAGCCTTCTAAATTACAATAAAGACTGATAGTCACTAATAAACACTGGAGATATGCCATGTTTTCTTTCTCCATGGTCAGCAATCTGTAGTAAATTCAATTAGATGACATACTGCTTCCATGGGAAAGAAAGAAAAGAGTGAAGTAGTTACTTGGATAATTTCTGTCTGGAGAGAACACAGTCTAATTTGATTTCTATGCTGGGAAAAAAAAAAAATCTATATTATCCTTTCTCATTCAAAAAAGTAGAAAAAGAAAATAGGCATTTCTAGGAGACACTGCAACAGCAAAACTGATACAGTATTCTTGCCGCTTCTAAGAAATAGAAACATTTGATTATTTTGAAGTAGCTGCCCAGAGCTGGCAGTCGAACTCAATTACAATTCCATCAGGTGCCAGCTGATACATTCAATAGTGTTCAAGAGAAGATAAAATACAGTAGTCCATGCAAATCGTAACAGAAAATATTCTCACTAAGCCAATATCGAGTCATTCCTTGCCTAAGAACAGGTCCCACATTCCAGATAAAGAAAATTTAAAACATTAAAGGATGAAATCAACTTAGCAAAATAATTTAAAAATGTTTTAGTTTAAAAAACATACTCCCACAGAACTTAAAGCAGACAAACATATAACATGGTATTACTCTTCTTGAAAAGACCATAAGTTATGAAAAAGATGGCATCTTAGTTAATGCAATGTCCACATTGTTTTCTGTGTCCATCTGCAAGAGACCTATTTTCTCCACACTATTTAGCGTATTCTGGGGGGAGATAATAATAAGTCTGTTTGAGGTTTCTCCAAAGGTTGCACAATGAACTACACACGTCACATTTACTTAACGTTATCAAATGCAGCTGCACTGGAAATTAGGAAAATATTAAACATACACAGAAGTGAAGCAGTAGACTCAGTCCTTCAGGGCGGTTGGTGCTTCCTTTTCCTTAATGCCAGCTAGGCCCCAACCCACCAAGAAAAGCACTACTGATTAGTACTTTCTGCCAGGCCATGCCGTAAATTAATGTTCTTAATTGTAGTGGCATGCTGTTCGAGGGGAAAAAAATAATTCTTAACTCAGAGAAATCAGAAGAAGGACTTTAAATCCTACCGTACTAAATAAGAGGGTTATCTTAGAAATTAAGGTAATGTTTTAAGCACACTAAGAAGCTTTTTCTCAGCATTATTTTCTAGAATGCTCTGTTGTCCATCTGACTCATTTTGCTTCCCAGAGCTTCAACTTCTTGCCTTCAGATACTACTCCAGTGCCAAACAAATCTTTGGTCCTCCTGGTAATCAGAGTCTATTTTCCGGCTCTTAGCCCAAGATATCTTAAATATTTTGTTTCACCTTTGCAGATTCATCTTCTCCTTTGACCTTAAAGGTGTCAAAGGCTATAAATCAATTCTACTCTTCCCATTATGACAAGCAAGCCCTACTTATCCTTTTTGGGGCTCCAAGTCTTGAATTTTTCTGTTCACTAATGCTCTGACCTCTCCACAAATACTCTTAACTCTCTACAAAAATACACGTTTCTGGAAGAAAGGAACTTGGCTTCATAATCAGTGCAGGTAAAAAAATATCCTCCGGAAGTGAGTCTATCTAATTCTCTAATCTGGTTTCTGCAACTGTTGAAGTTTGGAGTGGACATTCACATCCAAGATGACTGGAAATGTGCACAACCTGTGTTATACTGTCACATTGCAGACTTTTTGGGTTGTAATGTGACAAATGATTGAATGGCCTAAAACTACTTTCACCATTTTACACACCAGTCACATTGCAATCTTATTGTGAAATTTACCTACATTTCTTTAAAGATTGTTCTCAGTTTAACTCTCTTTATACCTCATTATTTCTATTGCAGAGTAAGACCCATGCTTTTTTTTTTTTTTTTTAAATATGAACAGAACTTCATATTGTAACTTACTGTCCCTATTACAGAAATATTCTGGCAAAAATGGCTTTACCATACATACACAGCCTTAATAGATGCAATACGTTCCCATGTCAAGACTATTACAGTATATGGCTAAAGACTTAGAATTGGATTTGATCCCTGTGAAATCACCACATAATTCCACAAAATTCAGCATGTTGTTCTTTTTAAAAAATAGCAAATGATAAAGTAAACATATACTGCAAATAGGAGTGCAGACCAGAGAATAAAAGCAAAAATGTAGGTTGAAAGGGGCTTTTGGAGACCATCTAGTGCAGACTTCTCAAGGCAGGCCTAACTTCCAAGTTAGGCTGGGTTGCTTTAGGGCCTTGTCCACGTGAGTTTTAAAAAACTCCATGGATGGAGGTCCCTCTCTAAGCAACCTGTCCCAGTGCTTAACCTCGCTCCCTGTGGAAAGCTGCCTCCTTACATGTAGTGGGCGTTTCCTTCATTGCCGCTCGTCACCACTGTCCCCTGCCCTATTGCTGCACACCATCCAGGAATGCCTGGCTCTGGCTCCTCAACTGCTCCTGCAACCAGCTCCATGTAGTGCCTTCTCTCTTGTCTTCTGGCAAAACAGATCCTCCAGCACCTCAGTGGCCTCCTATTCAACGCTTTCCATTTTCTTAGTCTCCTTCTTGTTTTGGAGCACTACAAACCAGGTGCAGCTGTCCTGCTGCACTGGAAGAGGAGAATGCCCTGACCTGATCCGCTGGCTGTGCCCGGGCACCAGGAAGCCTTCCTTGCTGCAAGGGCACATGGCTGCCTCGCCTGTATTTCACTGCCCACCAGATCCCCATGTCCTTTTCTGCAGGACCACTGGCAGCCAGGCCGTAGCGCTGTGCGGGGTAATGTCAAACCAGATGCAGGACTTCTGCCGACCTGTCTGTGTGAACAGTATTTACACAGAGTTTTAAGACAGATAGTCCTGCCCTAAGAAACTTAAGCCTGAAATAGGTGAGACAAGTAGATGAGAGAGGATGAAAAATAACTCTTCAAGAAAGTTAAGCCATTAAAAAGGAGGTCAGTTAAAAGTATTGAGCAGGATTCAGAGGGAGCATGAAGACAAATGCAAATCCGGGAACTTCTGTTCAAGGTGTGGGAGACAGATAATTGAGAAACTCAAATCCAGGAACGGGTGATAGGGATAAATAAAGCAATAGTATTAGAGGGTTACCTGGCCATAAGGCATAAGAATGGAAGAATGATTGAAAGCAAAATAAGATTATGTACAACCTTAGGCATGCAGCTCACCTCTTCATTCAGTTATTTATTTTTTCATTTCCGAGATTCCAATTAGGCAACATCAAAGATACTGCAAGCTACTTTAGGTACAAAAAGGTCTTCAAAAGGAAAAGTAGTACTGCAGTCTGTCAGAGCTACCTGACAAAGGAAAGTTCAATAATCCTCTACTGCACTTGAGCAATGAGGAGTGAGAAGTATAACCTTAAAATATAAGTAATGGAAAGAAATAGGTATGTGCCTGAAAGGAAATCTCAAATTCATCATGCCAAGCTTTCAAAGACAAACTTTAAACAAAATGGAGGTAGCTGGATATACCTATTAATTTTGCTTGTGAGAAAAACGAATCTCTCATGCCTGCAGGCAGTAGAGAATTATGTGGTCTTTCAAACTGAAAAAGTGCAAACTGTAGAGGATCAGACTGAATAAACGTTAAGATGCCAGTCTCACAGGACCTTTGGGAATCTACTCAATAACA
Organism: Chionis minor; assembly: GCA_013398295.1. Taxonomy (NCBI): domain Eukaryota; kingdom Metazoa; phylum Chordata; class Aves; order Charadriiformes; family Chionidae; genus Chionis; species Chionis minor. The sequence goes on along the minus strand of VZSF01012080.1, from coordinate 546,925 downwards.
ATATTTTTGAGATGTCTCGCACAGGAATGGTGTATTTGTTATAGTTATTTACACCTTCCAGAATAAGCTAATAAAAATGAAAGGATGCATTTATGCATTAAGGAACAGAGACAGAGACAAAGCCAAAGGAAATACCTGCATGAGAACAGCTAAGAGGTATAAACAGACCAGTCATTTTAAAGTAAACTGAAAAGGAAAAAACTGAAACAAAACAAAACCCTGCTAACTTTCAACTAGACCATACTATAAAAAGACTAATGTTTTCCACTTAGCATCTTTCAAGTACTGAAAAATTAGTCTGGTCAGTAGAGCTCTTTCCCTCAATTTATGCAAAGACTTGAAATGCAGAATTCATTTAGTCATAGCAAGAAGAAACCTCCTTATCATAAAAAAGGCAGAGGCAAGCAATTGGATGGAGAAACAGTTTCTTAAATCTGTAAAGGTGATTCCAGCACTACTGTTAACATCTGTTGCTGATGGGACAATGGTGCTATCCAACATCCAAAAATGAGATTTATATGTGTGAAGGCGGCTTCTTGAGGAAATCCTGGTGTCAACCCTGCTGCACAGACCCATGCTTCCTGAATACAAGTTTTCTGCACATTTTATTCAGTCTACAATAACGATGGTAGCTGTGGAGAAACCTCTTGGTTGGTATGATGGGAAGGTTAATATCAACAGAAGCCATCTCCATTGCAAAAGTTCTTTCTGTGCTGGTGAGCAAGAGTGCCAATAAAAAGCTGAGGCCCTCAGCTGAGGATCTCAACACATCTCAAGGTTGGGATCTAACTCAGTATGCAAATATATTTTGCCCTGTTGAGCCAAAATTAAGCAGACGATAGGTATAATTTTCAAAATCTAGTATATTGCTCATAATATCCTAAAAGCAATTTATAAACACTGATTATTGGGTCTAAGCCTGTAATCCTCTTTAGGAGTAAGATACCTACTATAGCAATAGCTTCTTGAGAAAAAAAAAATCAACATCATGTAGCAAACTGTAAAACTAACTACATCTTCTTGTAAAAATAAAAAGATAAGAAGGCATAAAGGAGATGATTCTAACTGGCACCTTTAGTACAATAATCTGGAGCAATACTTCAAGAGGAGCAAAAAACAGGTTTAGTCATGCCCTTCTTTTCTTGTATCATAGCCAAAAAAAGGTTTCAATCTCTTTCTTAAATGTCAAGCTTTTACTTTTTTTATTGAATTCTTTATTTCATCTCTTTTATCCTTTCGTTTCTGCTTGTTTTAATCAATTGCTAAAATTACTCAGCAGAATTTCACATCAGGTATGCAACACTTCTTTCACAGAATGACAGAATCACAGGATGTTAAGGGTTGGAAGGGAACTCTGGAGATCACCTGGTCCAACCCTCCCGCCAAAGCAGATTCACCTACAGCAGGTTGCACAGGATGGCATCCAGGCGGGTTTTAAATGTCTCCAGAGTCGGAGACTCCACCAACTCACCAGGCAGCCTGTTCCAGTGCTCTGCCACTCTCAAAGAGAAGAAGTTTCTCCTCATGTTCAGATGGAACTTCCTATATTCGATTTTATACCCATTGCCTCTTGTCCTATCACTGGGCACCACTGAAAAAAGGCTGGCCCCAGACTCCCAGCACCCTCCCTTTTAGTATTTGTAAACATTGATGCGGTTCCCCCTCAGTCTTCTCTTCTCCAGACTAAAAAGACCCAACTCCCTCAGCCTTTCCTCATAAGAAAGATGTTCCAGCCCCCTAATCACCTTTGTAGCCCTTCACTGCACCCTTTCCAGCACTTCCCTGTCTTTCTTCAACTGGGGAGCCCAGAACTGGACACAGTACTCCAGATGCTGCCTCACCAGGGCAGAGTAAAAGGGGAGGATGACCTCCCTCAACCTGCTTGCCACACTCCTCTTGATGCACCCCAGGATGCCATTGGCCTTCTTGGCCACAAGGGCACATTGCTGCCTCACGCTTATCCTGTTGTCCACCAGGACTCCCAGGTCCCTCTCCGCACAGCTGCTTTCCAGCAGGTCAGCCCCCAACCTGTACTGCTGCATGGGGTTATTCCTCCCCAGGTGCAGGACCATACACCTGCCTTTCTTGAATTTCACACAGTTTCTCCCTGCTCAACTCTCCAGCCTGTCCAGGTCACGCTGAATGACAGCTCAGCCTTCCGGTGCGTCAGCCACCCCTCCTAGTTCCGTGTTATCAGCAAACTTGCTGATGCTCCATCCCTTCATCCAGGTCATTGATGAATACATTGAACAGGACTGGACCCAGCACTGACCCCTGAGGAACACCACTAGTCACAGGCATCCAACTAGACTCTGCCCCACTGATCACAACGCTCTGAGCTCTACCTGCCAGCCAGTTTTCAATCCACACCACTGTCCATTCATCTAAGTCACACTTCCTAAGCTTGCCTACGAGGATGCTGGGGGAGATGATGCTGAAAGCCTTGCTGAAGTCAAGGTAGACAACATCCACTGCCCTCCCCTCATCTATCCATGGCGTCCAGTCATGCCATCGTAGAAGGCTATCAGATTAGTCAGACATGATTTCCCCTTGGTGAATCCATGTTGACTACTTCTGATAACCTTCTTTTCCTCCAAATGCTTGGAGATGACACACAGAACAAGCTGTTCCATCATTTTACCAAGGACGGAGGTGAGACTGACTGGCCTGGAGTTTCCTGGATCCTCCTTCTTGCCCTTTTTGAAGGCTGGAGTGACATTGGCTTTCCAGCCATTGGCTTTCCTCCAGTCCTCCGGCACCTCGCCTGTTCTCCAGGACCTCTCAAAGATGATGGGGAGCGGACCAGCAATGACTTGTACCAGCTCCCTCAGCACTCGCAGGTGCATCCCATCAGGACCCTTGGACTTGTGGATGTCCAGTTTACTTAATAGATCTCTGACTTGAGCCTCCCCAACCAAGGGTGAGTCTTCTGTGCTCCACACTTTCCCTGTTACCTATAAAGTCCAGGGGTCCTGAGGGCTGGCCTGAGTAGGGAAGACTGAAGCAAAGAAGGCATTCAGTAACTCTGCGTTCTCTGCATTGTCTGTCACCATAGTAGACATGCTATGGCATGTCTATGGCATTTCAATTGGCATGAGATACGAAAGACAGTAGCTTAAAAGGCCAGTCACTATATGCAGTCCATAAGCTAACATTTCCTGCACACAAAATATGTTCACAGTTACAGCAGGGATGGGGCTAAATTAGATTTAAACTACCCATTTAAAGTTCTTTGTTTCTGCAACTAATCAAAGTCCATCTTTGTTCCAAATACAATGTGCTCTAATGCCAGGTATATTGAGGACTCCATCAAAATGGACCAAAGAACTTGGATATCTAATGTAGTTACAGCTAAAATAAAGACAGAAGTGAATATATGGAGTACGAAGTAATGAAAAAGTCATGAAAAAGTATAAAAAGTCATGAAGAAAAGTATAAAGACATGAGAAAAATGAGTGGGGAACTGGGATGACAAAAACTGAGCAAAACCAATGACTGCCCCATTCTAGGCAGCAATGGAGGTTCACACCTCCCCACCTGAGTGTTAACTATCTGATGTGCAGGGACTCAGCAGCAGCCCACATCCAAGTTAGCAGGCATTATAATGTTCTGCCTAGCAGGTTAGCCTTACTTATCCACTGTTTGTATTAGCCATTAAATAACTGCTGTGTACTCATAAATTCAGAAAATTCCTGCTTGCAAGTCTGTGTGGATGGTAAAAGATGTTCAAATAAAGGTGACACATTAGAGGAAGGGTTACAGAAAGTAAAAGCACAGTTTGATTAAAGAGCTAGCTATCACTTTGAACTTACTAATAATGCAATTTTTAAAATAAGAAAATGAAGGTGGCCTTCAGGTTTCACAAAGGATAAACAACTTTGCCACACTGGAATACCAGTCCATATTTTTACTTCTGAATGTTGATAAAACAGTATCTTTCAAACAGTCTATCTCATTTTGAAGCTGCCTGGGTTGCAACATCAGGAGATGATAGAGAGGAGCAAAGTGTCTCCCTTTAGGGCTAACACTGTATATGGACATTACACGAATGTCATTATCAAAAGCTTTGGTGTCACAGCAAGATCACCAGCAATCTACAAAGATTGACTAGAACAGACTGACAGGTTTAAGACCTTGTCTCCAAATCAGTTCGCATGGCATTCTGTTTCTAGTTCTCCTTTTCCTGAATACAGTGATGCCAGAATGTCAATGATCCTCAGAAGACAAAAGCCAATTCGATTTTAAAGTTCCTCTATTTAGTTTACAGACGCCATAATTTCACTTATATGTTTATTAATATTTTTCAAAAAAAATAGATCTAAATCTAAAAGCTGTAGATGTGGAGGGGGTCACATACCAAATCACGTTAATTCACAAACTTTAATTTTAATAGATACATTGAAGTCCTTCACAAAATACTTATGATCTGTCCTTTAACACACAGGAGGCTTTTAATAAAACTGCTGATCTTTCACCTGGTATGAAATATGAATGCTAAGTACAGAAGCACCCATGTTTTTGTATTTCTGCAAAGTTAAGAAAAGTAATACCCTGTTTCTAAAAGCAAAATTACAGCTATATGTTGCAAGTAAGTACATGCACACAAGTCCCAAAACGTGTAACACATTAATTTAAATGAGCCACATGCATGGGGATGTTCTTGAGTTTTGCTCTGCAGGGGAGTCACAACACTCATTAAAATATAATAAACTCCACAATGAATAGAGCAAGTGCTCATTATAATATAATGAGCAATAATTATCACACAATGGTCCTGTGGTGTAAACTCATTGCATTCCAAGAATGTTACACCTTTTTTTTCCTAAAAAAAAGCATACATAGGAGCTCCTCCCGTCTCAGTTCAGAATTAGGAAACACTTAGGCATGTTGACATGACTTATATTTGACAAAACACATTGCCATAATGTAACAACAGAAGCCAAATTGACCTCAGTAGCACAGTGGGCATTAATACCTTCAGGAAATCAGTCCTCACCTCACCTTATATAGTCTGAAACAGCTCAAGTTCATTAGCCTTCAAGTCACAATGCAAGTCTATACAGTCAACCAAGCTCTTTCTGCTGGCTTTGCTTGAGAGGCATTTACAAACATGCTGACTAGCTTTCTGTCTAGGAGGCTACTTTTCAAAGGCATGCACAAAAGAACATCCCTCTGGTCATTTCCATTCACCTGCCTTATGGCTAAAGATTATTGAAATAAAGGTGCCCTATTTTTCTTTCCCCACATCCAGCCCATTGCTCCCCCCATTTTCCCTGCATTAGATCTGGAACTTGCCAAACGTTCATACAAAGTGACATACCTCTCTAATCTGGCACAAAATTAACCCAAGGGGCGGCGGGGGGAACAAACAAGCAAACAAACAAACAAAAACCCCAAAAAAACACAAGTTCCCACCCCAAAAAGCAGCAACTTGTTGGCTGACTCATCTTGCATAAATCCTCTGTAAGCTCCTCTATGCCCTCAGGGGCTCACTTCTCAGTTAACACACATCCATCTACTGACTCCTGCTTAAGACATCAAGAGGCCTCTGAACATTTTGTTTTTCACTTACAGTATAACATGGTTGGTGTTATCATGATGCAGTTGTTTGATCTGGAGCCGAGAAACAGAAAGGCCTCCTCCAGGACAGTATTCATGTAACACGATTGCTTCCTCTAAACCTCGAGCATCCAGTTTGCAGCACACGAGCCACATGCACTGCCAGGCCAACACATTTATGTCCCAGCAGCAAGCTGGGGACTGATCCACAGTACTCTGCCGGCACTGGGGACCAGCTCCCTATCTATAACCCATGCACAGCCTGCACGCCCATAACATGCCTGGTAAACACCTGGGAAAAGGTTGTTGCTGCTTGAAGGCACCTCTGGCAGCAGGTCACATCATCTGCTCCAGGAACAGTAACCACCTTCCCACAACGCTACTCCCTGGGGCACCCCTGAGGCACCCACTGTGTGCTAATGCACTGTGAACCTTATGCCTAGGACAGCTGCCCTGAGAATACAGAATAACAAATAAATCCAGTTTATTTGGGAAACACTAGACCTTGTATGAAACAATTGTATCCTAAATACTTTGCAGTCTTCACCTGACACTGGAAGAAGCTCAACCCGCTAGTAACGTTGAGCACCACTTGAAAATGTGTTTGCTTGCAGATTGTCTTACCACTTTCCAAAGCCACTTAGAAGGTTTTCTAATACAAAGCAATGATGGATTTCAAAGCATTAGCTGTGGATTCATTGAAAATGAATTAGTACAAGAACGAACACTACATTTCTTCACCAGTTTTCTAAAAGAAGTCTTAGACAGTTCAAAATTTAAAAAACCCAGGAAAAAAACCCAACTTAACATACAATGCTAAATGAACTGATTATTTTACACATTCTGCCATGCAAATATAAAAATATTTAAGATCTCTCTAGGCTGAGTAGGCAAGATAATAACTCTGAGCTCAAATTCCCTCATACGAATGCAAGAATTCGTGCTTTAATGAACAGCAAATATATAACAAATTTTCTTCATCAGCAAACTGTGTGGAAATTGCATGTAATAAATGACGTGTAGCTTTTTTTCATGACTCCAGTAAGAAGGTTTATTATTTATTAGAAAGAACAAAATGTAAAACATAAAAGAAATAGTGATTGAGGACTGTAATCCAGACATAAATTAGTTTCCTTTTTATTTTTAAATATTGGCAGTTCCCATGGGCAGTTAATAGCTGCCATGCTACAGTGCTGCTCAAATGCCCTAGTTTTATTTCACCTCTTCTGAAAGCCAAGATTTTACAGTTAGAAGAGTCAGCAGTTCCCAGGTGCTAATACAATATATCAGTGTTAAAAATACCTTCTTACAGTCAAATCAAATCTTTCACACTACTGAACAAACTAAAGGAGCTACCTCCCTTTTAGCAACTGCTTTTTCCTTCAAATATGCACACACTCATATGCGCTCCAACACCCTCAAAAATAGTAGCAAGACATTTCCTGTCCTGCCACCATTGTTAAACTATTACAATTTTTACTAATTATAGGAAGACTCTCTACTGAAGGAGCACTTGTACTTTACAAATAGTACAGGATTCACTGAGACAGGGTCTCAAACCTGGTTCTGAATATCTCAAATGCTTGCCCTACTACTACAGAGATGGTCTGTGTGTTGCTATTTTGTTTAACTATTTATTCTATCAATTTGTGTACTATCAACAGCAGAACACAACAGAAAGTTCAACTGAATCCTAGCTAGACATCCAAGCCTGAGAAATTTCACCCCCTGCCCCAATTCCAAGTGTCAGCTTAAGCCTCATTCTAACAAGTGCCCTATACAGAAAGGGTGTTTACAAGGAAAAGACCAAAAGTATTTCCTCTAGGCAAGGCATAATTACTGATAATGAAAGGCACTTCATAGTCTCTTGGACCAAAAGATTTTCATTCACAGCTCTCCCACCACTCAGTAAGATGTGAATTCAGCAGAATTCAAATCCAAATATATAACTTCCGTACAGCAATATACTACTCATTTGGTTAAGTAGTCTAAGCATAGAATATTATTCATAATAAATAATTGAATTTAATTATGGAAATGCACATTCCAATCTGTGAAAATAAGCAGACTTGGGTCAATGAATAGCTCATTGTACTGCTACACGATGTGATCAGTAACTTTTACATGCTTTTAATACTACCAAGCATCATTCTTTTTTAAAAAAGCCGATTTCCATTTCCTTTTACCTTCCCAAAGAATATGTGTATGCATGTGTAACTATATACGCATCCATAACTGTGGCTATAAAGGTTTAATGGTAATCAATTATGAAACAATACAGTGCATGATGGAGACACTGGAACAGGTTGCTCAGAGACGTTGTGTATACACTGGAAGCGTTCAAGCTCAGACTGGCTGGAGCTTTGAGCAACCTCATCTAGTGAAAGATGTCCCTGCCCATGGCAGGGGGCCTGCACTAGATGATCTTTAAAGGTTTCTCCCAACTCACCCTAATCTGTGACTGTATGATACACCTGGAAATACCAAAACAGGGATTCAAGCAAATACAGAGTTGGCTGTTTTCAACAGGAATACTGCACAGGAAGAAGACATGATGGGCAGTATTTAGACCACCTACATTTAGGCACGTACTTCAGTTCAAGCTACATATGTCACCAGCAGGGAGAGGCAGGTTTATCCACAGAACAGTTCAAAACAATTCAAGTGCAAGACTCCACCACATCGCCTGAACAATCTGAAGCTGTCTGATTCGCAAGGCCTGGTACACCACACCCAGATGACGGGGGAACCAGACAAGAATGTGGCAGTCCCCAGTTCCACCTCCAGTAGACTGTCCTAAGGAAAAGTGTGCCAATCCTACCACCTCACTCTTCCCATCTCCTAAGTCACGACAACGTGACTGATCCCTCTTGTAAAGTACTTTCAGCATTCAACTTTACAGACTGTGCAGTGCTACAAAGACCAAAAAATGCCACAGGTTGCTACAGTCCTATAGTAGAAACACAGCCAGAATCTGAGCTAGCCTGGGTATTTTTATACAATACTTTACAACACCCTTTAAAATTTGTCCATGTAAACACTAGATAAATTACGTGGACACCTAGGTAAGGTGGAGCAAGGATGGAAAAATATGTCCATTACATAAATATATCCGCCCTTGCAAGAATATTTCCTTAAAAGAAGAAAACTGTTTCATAAAGAGTGTGGAGTCAAGTTTTTAATTGTAAAATAACACTCTGCCTTTTCTATGATAACAAACCCAGCCTTAACTCTGCTCAGGTTTGAAGTAATTCCACAAAAATATAAGTGGTAATTGCCATCACGCAAAATCATGATTCTTACAGGCCTCAAGCATCTGTTAAATACATTTTCAGTATAAAAGAACTGCAGATGTGCAAACGCCACCAAGTTGCTCATCAGTTAGTTACAGATCTACATGACTATGTTGCTCTGGTCGTGCTCAATGCACAAAGACATTATTTTTAAAAAAAGAAAACCCAAAACCATTAACTCCCTCCCCCCCTTAAAAGCCAACCCCTAAAGAGGAAATCAGGCTTATGCATGAGACCTGGGAAATTTGGAGTGAGTGTAGTAGCTGTAGCAAGTGTAGCATTACCTCATTCCCTTCAAATCCCCAACTGGTTTCATTTAAATTCCTGTTGATTTTCCATCTGCATATTAAAAGTGGTCCAAAAAAAGTAATGGTACATTATTTAAAGCATCTCAGTATCAGCAGTTGATCTGGTAAAACCTATTTTTTGAGGAAAAAAATTCTCACTCTGCCAGCCTTCTTTCTCCCTTAGAGGAGACATCAGCTTTTTGTCTCCCAATTCAGGAGCTTCTTAAAAATTCTACTTCAATTCTTGGACTGAATTTTCAAATTCCATATAGCTTCCTTTGCTGGAAATGGACACCAAAATTGTGTTTATATTCAAACACAAATTACAGAGTAATGGAGACACTAACACTTCAGTATTAGGTTCTGCAATATTTCTTTAAAACAATATTGTACAATATTCATTCTGTAATTTTCATGCAATGTTCATGTCATACATGAAGTTACAGTGTGCTTCAGGGACTTGTCTAAGATTGCCCATGAAGTAAGTGGTGAAATTAAAGCACTTCACCCTGATTTATCACTGGACTATACACTCTTTAAAACAGAACACTGTTGACTAAGGAAAATAAGTTTTCTACTGTAATTAATGCTGGTGAAATTTATGTTCTGGATTATATAAACCTTTATAGGCAATTTTGGGGTTCTCATATTATTTCCATTTATGACCTTCGTATATGCATCTTCTTCCTCTACGCGATGAATGGAATCTGTTCTGTGAATAGAATCTCTTAACGTTGATTTTTTTTTTCCTATGTATTTCCTCACCTTCCTGTCATGTCAGTTGCCACCTTTATTTTGCATTACCTACAAGCAAACTGTGCCCCAACATGTCATGATGGGTGATTTAGCTTAGGCTCCTTTGCAGAACAGGTCTGCCAGCACTAACTAGCTGTTAACTGTCCAAGCTGGAGCTCATGTTCATCTGCATTGAACAGATAACTCACTGGTAATTAGCTGGTTTGATTCAATCTGATAACACTGATGATCTTCAGCACTACTTGTATTAACAGAAATGTAGTTCTTAACCAGAGCAGGAGCTTCCAGATGTGGACCAGGATTTTTCATACCCTTCAAATTTCATTTATCAGCCTGAGATGTAGGTTGAAGACTTCATACAGCCACATTGAGAACTAACTACTAAATCACATTTTAAATGTGTTTATTTGTAGTTGTTGATAAATATCCAGTCTTTATTAAAGCCAGTGACTAAAGTTAAACCAAGCTCAGAGTCAAAATGTTGGGTTTTTAATTTTTTTTAAATCACTTTTAAATACAGGTTGTTCCCTGAAGGGTATTACATAAATGTTGTGCACCTCAGGAATGTCACTACTAGTACAGTAACAACTGTACCTCTCTGGCACACACACATGCACTCACACACACCTATTTTGGATGTTGAAGACATTTATCCCCAGTTATTTTATAACAAAGCATATGTTCACCAGAACTATTACCACGAGCTCGCACAGCATGCACCGACTAAGTGGTTGAGTTAGAGTCTCTGCATTGCAGGACAAAAACACTAGACAACAACAACTTTAATGTAGGTAGAAAAGAATGCTGCTCTCAAATTAAACTACCTGGAGAAGTAAACAGGTCCAAGTATAAAAACTTCAACTGGCATTTTGTCCTAATAGCAGGGTCAGCACTCCTACCCTGGTGAAGTCTTGCAGGATCCTCAGCACCTACAAGTGGAAGGAATTTAGTTCTGAATCTCACCTGTAAATGGTTCAGTCAGCAACACAGTGCCACCTAAGCCACACTTGTGCACTGGATCTGCTCCTATTTAAAGAAAAGTGCTGTCTGATACACTATTTTTCTTGCCATTTTTTAGAGGGAACAGATAGCAGTGAATGGGTTTGTTTGTTTTCAGGGGCTTTTTTTTTTTTTTTCTGTTTGCTTGTCTGTTTTTCTAAGTAGAAACAAAACAAAGTTATCTATTGGAGTCCTTATGTAGGATGATTAGTAATTTTAACTAACTACCAAAGAAAACTATTAAATTGTTTTCATAGGTCCACATTAAAAAAAATATAATAATCCATGGCTTAATTTGCCTTAGGTAACTTTAACGTTCCATGTCTTCTTCAGAAAAGTCTCAAATGAAATATTCTGTCAAGGCAGTGGAGTAGGTTAGGGAAGCCTTTGGGTTATTTCTCTAAATCAGTCTTCTTACCTTTACAGTTAGGCAAAATGCCAAAAATATGCCAAACCTTTAAATGAATTTAATATTTTCCCTGAAGACAAACATTTATGATCATCCAGGAGAAGGACAATTACTGCAAAAGGAAGGCTTCAGTGCTTTCACACAGCTGTACATGACTGACTGCAGCACAGAACTAAAGCTTTGGAAACGTAGGAGCTATGCTGAGTGTCTTGGAATGAAAAATAAAACCTGTACCTTGAACAGAGGCAGTGATTTTATCACCTGTGCTACCTGAAGTCATAATTTTACCTGTGTTTTCCATCGTATTTCTTTTGATCATGAAAAACTAGTGGGGCACTGATGCTCAGGAAACTGGATGTATCCCAAACCCTAATCTGAACGATGAACTACATTAAAACCTAAGAAATGTTCATACTGCTTTACAGAGACCCTCTCAGAGAAATACATGCAGGGGTGTACATCTGCCACATTTCATTGGCTTCTGTACCCTGTGCTCCTTGTATCTTGTCACTCATGTACACAAACCAGACTCTCTTTCACGGACACACACAGACAAACACAGACAGAGAGAGGTTCAGGACGATGTTGTTTTCAAAGATACACATTAGTGAAGCCATCCCGAGGAACTCCTTGCTTGCAAAACCCCTCAGTTCCAGACCACTGGCAGTGCAGTTGGTGAAAATGTGGTGTGGTTCATTAAGAAGGATACCATAGGGGTGGGCTAGGAGGAAATGAAGAGAGCATTCATTTCTGGCCGTGCATTATCTGCGGTGCCCTTTACACAAAGTAAAGTTGGGTCACTGCTGAAGCTTTAACAAGAAGCTAAAGGTAAATCTGCAAGGGGTCTTTTTTTGCTGCGATCGATTTCAATCCTCAGTTATCACGTAATATTACAGACATGGGGGGGGGGAGAGGGAAAAAAAAAACCAAACTGAAATTGCTATTCAAATATCAAGCTTAACGTTCTTCACATACAGTTTCCCTTGGCGTGCTTTTTCGTATAGAAAGGCTCACATCTGTGAGCTGAGATAAAGAATCTGCCTGCCATCACCATTAAAACGCATCTGCCCATTATTCGCCTAAGTTAAGCAGCAGAACTGTAGGTATTACAAACACGGTCACACACAAACACACACACACACACACATACACAGAGCACCGCTAGCTTTCTACGCCTGTATTTTTGCAGATCCCTCTCTAACTGCCTCAGCTAAGCAAACGCGATTCTACAGCACCGCAAGGGTAAGGCTTACGTTATCAGCGGTAACTTTAAGACAGCCAAATTGCAGGTTGTGGACCCACTGCGATCGCGTTATTATTGCACAAAATATTTTGCACTGCTCTTGAAGGCTGCCTTAGCAGCACCACCGTCCAGAAATATCCTTGTTGCCACATATCAAAGTGTCATTTTATTGAAGCCTTACCTTGGCTGACTTGCCCTAACTGGTGACAAGGCACTTTAATTTATAAGACGCAAATGGGGACTTTTCGCAGTGCTGGCGGCACAGCTGCTCGCCGTCCTCTGAGAGGCAGCCGGCCCCGGCGCCGCGTCCCTCGGAGCCCTCAGCCCCGCACCGCCGCTCCTGCAGCGCCAGCAGCCCGGGCGATTGGCCGCGCCGCCCGCTCGCCCGCTCCCGCTCCCCGCCCGCCTCCCCGCGCCTCGCCTCCCCGCGCCTCCCCTTCCCGCCCCCCCGCCTTATCCCCTCCCC
>VZSF01012080.1:310873-533855 GCA_013398295.1 Chionis minor | reverse complement strand
CCGGGGGGGCTGGGCTGTGGGGTGGGGTGGGGTGGGAGAGCGGGGAAGCGGGGCGCCCCGCCGAAAGCGGGCAGCACGGCGCTGGCGTGGGAAGCCGGCGATAAATTTTCCCGTGTGTGTGTGCAAAGTCGTCACAGCCTGCTAAGCATTCAGCTCCCGGCTCGTTCACCAGCCATCCACATGGTCCGACGGTGGCTGCGCGATTCAGAGGGAACGATGCCCTTTAACGCCTCCTCCCAATCCTGCTGGGGCACTGGAGCTTTCATACTGGCCACCCGCACCCTTCCGGATCAGCTCCACTCCTTAAAAGATTTCCTGTCCCTCAACACCCCTATATTCGTATTACTACGCCATAAACTGTAAGTTGGCGGATAATTTATGTCCCTTCGGGCTGGTCTGGATCAAAGCAGGCTGGCTGATGCAAAAGCCATTCCAAAATCTGGACCTCGTATAACATCTCTACTCCAAGCACGCCTAATTTGGAATTAAGATTAACGGCATTCTCCTGATTCAGGGTTTCAATGCTGGAGCATATGTGTCAAAGACTCTGCTTATCCAACCTGCTACGGCAGTGTATTAAAAATGTAATTAACATATAAGTGAAAGCCCTGGCACATGCCCTGGTGGCAGAGAGGAACCTCGCTTCTAGCCAGCAGGATACGTGCTGTGGAGTGAGCCATGAAACCAGAGCACACTCAAGTCCCAATTCCCAGGCAGGAAATGGCAGGATGGAAGATGAGAAAGCTACTGGTTACCCGTGTTATGGGTCAGAAGCAGCATCCGAAGTATAAATGACAGGCACGTCATGTATATGTATATAAATGATCTAGATTGGAAAGGGAGAGCTGAAAAGAGTAATTCTACAATTTAACGTAACCAGAAGGGAAGCTGTTACACCAGATTAGATGGAAAGAACAATACTGCTCACAGAGACCACTTAAATCAAAGTCGGGATAAAGTCCAGTGCTGGATTTTGAGAACTTTTCAAACCAAATCACTCTGAGCTGGTCAGTGATACACATTAAAAATGGCTCTGCAAGCAGAGTAGGGAACTGAAGGCAAGAGGCAGCTAGGTGTTTGAATTTGGGAGGTGTAAGCTCTTGGAGGGGAACGAAATAGAAGCTGTTTCCATTTGCTATTTATATATCCTCTAGCTTGCAACTGCAGCACATATGAATCAATGCTTTAATACACAGTCTTCGGAACGTTCTCTCTCGTGCAACTTCTGTTAGGTTTTGCGTAGCTCCAGATTCACGTCTCGTGATCTGGGGGATGGGCTGCTTTCATCCAGATGCTTTCAATATTTTACTGCACCATGGGAGAAGCAACTTTCAAATCTCCTTGTCAGGGAGGTAGTTACATTAGTAACATGGAGGGGGAAAAAAGGAGGGAAAAAAGGAATGAAAAGACATCCCTTCCCTTTCATTCTCTGGAAGTCCACACAATTTCACGTGAAAAAGAATTCACGACGAGCCACCCTCCAAAGATGCCTTTCTCGGTGCTTAAAGTGAAAGAGGCAAAATATAAGGTTACCTTTCAGCCTACCAACCATTCAATGAAATGCTGCTTAGGTGTAACAACCCAAGGATACAGCTGAAAACAAAACATTTTATTTTAAGATCTTCTTTCAGCAATTTTCAGTGAATAAAGCAGAATTATGAATATTCACCAGATACTCGGAGCATAAGTCATCAATTCATTTGTTACTGCAGTAATAAGTCTGACAAGCAGAGGGAAGCCTTGATGCTCCACAAAAGCATTTAAAAGGTGAAAACCTACAGTTCTTTCTTCTTTTATATATATAAAATACATGTATGCATGTACCTTCATATCTACATATTTCAGAAACTTCTCTGAGGCAGGAGCAAAGAGGTTATAACCAGCATTGCAGGCTAATTTGGTATAAAATGGCCAAAGATTTTTTTAACGATTTAAAATTATGCCATTTCAAGGAAGAAGCTGACAGTTTGAAAAAATTAGCCTCAATGAACTCTGACATTTCTTTTAAGCCTATGTTTCACGACTAAATACCGAGATTTGGTGTTACTGATGTTAGGCCAATCCTTTCATCAGTTTGAATGTTAAAAGAATCTAAATTTGTCATGGGGGGAAAAGTCCTCATGAAAAGAACCTCAAAATGAAATTATTGTCTGGGACTGCACTGGTATTGCCAGAGGAATTCCAGGGAAATTCGGGTATAACCCATAAAGTCATAGTGTGCATAGGGTTTACCTCAGGAGTTCGGTAGACTTACACAATTTTAGCAGTATATCAAAACACAGAACTTTTTGCAGATCACATTCAGAAAGTTCCCTTCCTAGACTTGTGAGCTCGTGACAATGATTACAGGGAGTGCAAAAAAGAAGGGGCTTATGTACCACCTCATTTGAGAACTCGTTATATATTAAAGAGTAATACCGAAAAGCAGTTGGACTAGTTATGAAGAAGCATATATAGCTGTACTAAAAGTGACAAAGTTTCTACAGAGTTGTTATTTTTCTTTCAAGTTATTCTTTTGCTGCTCTTGAAATTCTTTTTGTTAGATAACAGCTCCAGTTAATAATTTATAGGATATGCCCACAAAACCAGTCTCTCTTTGTTGGTGCTTAATATGCTAAACATGTATAGATCATCTTGCAGGTAACTGCTAAAGAACTGATCATTCAACCAGTTATAAAAGACTAAGTGGTTCATTAATACATAAAGTATTGAAAAATCTGGGTCATTTATAGATTACTAATTTCCTGTACCCTAGATATGTTAGAAATGCCCAAGTTTGTATTGAGACAAGGATGTTGCCAAGTTCAGTTCAGCTCTTCCTTGTTCTTAGGCATGTGCACTCTAATAGCTGCAGTTGTAGCAAACGAGCACAGTCTCTGCCAAGAACCACCGCTCGCACACTGAGAACAATTGTACAGGGATTTTTCACATTCTAGTTCAAAACCACCAGGGAATATCCCAGTTACCCTCACCCCCAGCAGCAACTTTCCAGTCTTCTAAACAAATTACAAAGCACTTTCCTTTTTCCTAGAGTGAAAGGGTAAAGAAAAAGCATTCTACCAATTTCACAATGCATGAAGAAGAATAACACCACCTCTGAAAACAAATAGCAGTTAACAATGGCTGTATAACTGCTTGTGTTTTGGTATGGTTTGGGTTTTTTTACTGGATTAAAACATTATTTTTGTTTTTAGCTGCGGTGCACAAGGACCAGTCCCAGCAATATGCCTCAGAACAACGATACTCCTTCCAACCGCTGTTTCTCTTCATATTTGATAAACATTTTTGATTCATGGTTACTAATAAATATTCTTACAACTACTAATACATGCAGATATTTTCTTTGGAGTTTGTATGTGATCTACTAATGACAGTTCTTTAGAAACTATCAACTAAAAATATTTCAACAAGTGCAATTAACAATTGATCCTAAAGAGTTTAAAAGTAAAATATGTTGAGTAGGATATAAAAAATAATGCATACCATTTGATGATGCAATGCAATCAAACATAATTGACTCACCACGTCATGGCTATTTCTATGTAGAAGAGGACCTAGAAGTAACAAAACGTAATAATGCAAAAATAATTTTGAAATCAAATGCATTCAAAATATTGCTGCTTTTCTGTCTTTAGATTTCTAACAGAAAATCATATCAAAATTGATCACAGCAGTCAAAATTTTCCTTTTTATCCCAACAACATTTTCTGATACAAAATGGTGGGACAGAAATTTTTTACTTTATCTAGTGGAGGAACAAACAACTGAGCCATCTTCATGCTCCCGATGAAGGCTCTCTGCAGGGTTCCCAGATTATGCCTACTCTATATTGGTTTGTTGTTTGTGGTTTTTTTTTTAATTTGGTAATGTGCACAAATATTCAGAGGGAATAGGATTAAGACAATTAATTTTATATATGGTCTCTCTGAATATTCGTTAATCCATGTATTTTCTCTAAAAAATTAAAATAGTCAATTAGAAAAAATAAATTTTTAATACAGGTTAGCAAATTCTACACAATACTAATCACAGAGGGAATGGCAACACTGCTGATACGGCCTTGGCTCCATCTACACTAAGCATCGCTGGAGTATTTTCTAATAAAACAACAACAGCTGTTCCTAGATATATGATGCCAGTAACAGTTGCCAGTCACAGAAAACTTGTGATAATATAGTAATTTGCCTTTCATATTTCATGAAGTAACAACTAAAACATACTGACAGGACTTGGAGAGAACAATGTAATACCTGGCATTTTTCTACCTGCTACCATAAAACTGAGCTAATCAGTCCATCTCCAAATGCAGGAAAGCACAGAAAAAATTTAAATGGCAACAAAAGAATATTGTGGTGTTTCAATCTCTCAGTCTTTGCATTATAACACCAAGAGAAAGCCAAGAAAGAAGACTCAGCTAAAGGCAATAAAGAGATTGACTCAGACATCAGTAGATCTTTCAGCCCATCCTGTGGAATTTCACATTAGCATATATAATAGACACCATTCAATCAAGAAGCTTGCTTAATTGGGATGTTTCCTAGGAAACATATAGCCCAGTAACTGTACATAATGCAGTGACCACTGTAAAATTAGATGCTTCCTGGTAACTATGTAAGGTTTGCATGCAATAGGCAGCATTTTTGTCACTTTAAACCTGGTAAGGAAACTATCTTCATGTTTCTGAAAGTACTACAAGCAAAATTAATCTTTTTTTTCATTCATAGGTTGATATGAAATCCTCACAGGTCAAGGTTCAATCTGGATTGTTGCAAACCGTTATTTAGATATTCTATATAGTATATCCACTGATTAAAAATATGTCTGTTTTCAAATTATGAACATTGTATTTGGTGGAATTTGATGACTCTTACAACTGGTAATGAGATACAGCCTTCTTCTCCACTGTAACAGGAGCTTTAATAAATTTTTGCTTAGAGCTGGGTAAATACTAACAGGCAAAACCTCCTGGGACATTCTAAAGACAGACGCGATGGTTATCCTGGAGCTTGATATGGCTTTGTATATATTTCATAATTTTCTTTTTATTATTTCATTCTTTCTATTGCATTAATGTAGATTAGTTCCTATTAAACTAGTCTCTTTTTTTCTCTCTCTCCTGCTCTGCAGAGAGAGGGAACATCTGTCACTCGGCCTGTTTGGGCCAATCCAGCCCAAACCATGACACAACCATAATGCTGGAACACACTGAAGCTATGTTAAGGAGACACAGGATGATTTTTGATGTAGAATCTTCCTTGGGACTTAGGAACCTCCCATGTGCTATTCCTGCATGTGCAACTGACTTTTCTTTTTTTACCACTCCTTGCCAATATGAGGATGTACCCAGATATTGTTTTGCTCCTTGCAAAAATGTACAGGATCAACAACTTTAAAATGTAAAGTACCTTTCAGAGAATCATAGAGTCAATGAGGTCAGAAGGGACCTCTGCAGATGTCTGGTCCAACCAGCCCCTGCTCAGAGCAGGGTCAACTGATGCAGGTTGCTCAGAGCTGTGTCCAGTCAGACTCTGAATATCTCCAAGGATGGAGACTCTACCATCTCTCTGAGTAACCTGTTCCAGTCTTTGATAACCCTCACAATGAAAAATTTTCTTATGTCTAAATACAACAACATGTGCTCATTGCTTCATGACCTGTCAGTGGGCACCACTGGGAGGATTCTGGCTTCCTCTTCTTTACCTCCCCTCATCAGGTGTTTATAAATTTTGACAAGACTCCCCTACAGCCTTTTCTTCTCCAGGCCAAACAGTGCCAGCTTTCTGCTCCACCTGATATGATGGATAGGCCGATCCCTTAATGATCTCCAAGACCCTTTGCTGGACTTGCTCTAGTCTGTGTCTCATACTGAGGAGCCAAGAACCAGACTCAGTACTTCAGATGAGTCCCACCAGGGCTGAGGCAATGGATGACCTCCATTTACCTGCTGGTGATGCTCTTCCTCAGATAGCTGCAGATGCTGTTGGCCTTATTTGCTGCAAGGGGACAAATTTGCACTATATTTGTAGTAGTTATATTGAGCACTAACATAGGACCAAAGTTGAATTTTGAAAATTACTGAACTGTTTAGCAGGGATCTTTGTTGCTGAATCAACCACTGCTCGTGGGACAACTGTATTTAGTACAGGGTTGTAGAGTCAATTAATATCTAATCCCGGTGCTTCCATTACATGGATTAACCTAGTTTCTGGTTAGAGCAGGGAAAGGGATAAATCTGAGTAGATCTCTGAAAGAGGAAGAAACTGAGGGGAAGTGAAGCAAAGGATAAACTTCTTGGTTGCTTTCAAGTTCTGAAACCTTAGCTTGACAGGTTTTTCATTTAGAAATGTCAAACAAGAAAACAAGCTTGAAGAACACATAGCGTAGTCCTCAGGGGCAGCCTTAATGAACTGTAGACGATGGGGATTCTCCCCTACTAAGGGCCACTGGGTAGACACAGCATCCTTCCTATTCTGCAGTGCCAGGCCTGGTCTAGTATGTCCCCCTCCAGTGTGCTTAGTGCAAGTGGGAAATCGTAAGCTTTTACTGAAGGTTTAAAAATTCCAGTGGAGATAAATCTCTGATATCACTAAGGTAAAAGCCTCCCCCTGCCTTGTACTCCTCTAGCCAGGCAATGAGACAACTGAAGAAATGGAAACAACAGTTAAGAAGCAAATTGATTCTTATTCTCCTTGTTTTTTCTTGAAGAAACGCTCCAGTTGCACAAGCCAACTACATGCTCCCATTTAGGAAATGTCACTGAGTGCCATTTATTTAGATTTTTTTAAAAACACCTGCTACTATGCTTCCCAGGATGTGCTTTTCTTCTGTCAGTTACTTATTACTGCTCACTAGAATTCTTTACAATTAATAAAAATGAAGAATATCACTAGTATGATCTGTTCTATAGGCCAAATAAGCAACAAGAAATAACCTCATGCTAGATGGTGACAAACAATGAAGCAGAGACATATGTTTGTTCTGTTCTCCAAGCATAAACACATCATAGAGTTTCCCTAATAAATTTACTTTCATTTTAATCAAAACAGAACATTCAGTTACACTTCCTCTGTTCTGTCAAAGAATTAAATAGATAAATGGCTAGCAAGGGAAAAAATGACAACATTTTCTTTAGTGCCCCAATTGTAGACATAATCGATTACTACCCATCTCTTCACTAAAGGTGAACAGAAGACACATCATATAAAGCTTTATTCCCATTAAAAAAGCTGGGTAAGGTACTTTGCTTTTGATCCCGTATCTTAAAAAATTTAAAGAGGTTTTTCGCAAAGTAGAATCTGTCAGTTCTCTTTTGGTATAACATTAGATAAACTATTGTTATTGGTTTACTTTTCCAATTCTTTCTACTACTAAATCAAAACTACTGAAGAGTGGCTCCCTCTGAGGAAATGATCACAATGGCAACTCCATAGATCCTAACCAAGAAGGAACAATTAAGTAACATGTGCAAGACAAGACAAAAGACTCCACTCACTTTCTCTGGTAGTAAGCCTAATGACTGAGGTTTGATTAATGCATATGGTCCAGCAAGGTACTAGTTTTGCTTTAAGGAATTCAAGAAATGGATTATCAACCACTTCCCTTGGTAGTTTATTGCAGTGGTTAAAGGCTCTTCTATTTGGTAATCTTCACCTACTGGCTTTCAGTAGTTTTTAAGAAAATTTCTTCAATCTACCGATAAAACATCCCATCCTTCTGATCTCTCATTCTTTCAAATTTCTTAGAGATATGTAGGTAAACTGGAGAAATTCAAAATAGGACAGGATGCATCCAGCAGTGTTGAGTGGAGTGACTGCCATCACTGGGGAGATACTCCCTGATACCTATTAAACAAGCAGAGGAGTTCCCCAGCAATGAAAAAATGGCAAACCACGTCCATCTTCCAAAAACACTAAGAAGGAAGATGCACAGAACTACGAGGTTGGCCAGCCTTACCTTAATCCCTACCAAATTTATAGAGCAAATCCTCCTAGAAAAGTTTTCCAGGCTTATGGACAGCAATAACCTGATTTGGAATAACAGGTATGGATTTACCAAGTACAAATCCTGCCTGACCAACTTGTCTTCTGTGATGAAACTACAAGATATAGATCAACAGAGCAGTGCCGATATCTTTCCTTGACTTTAGCAAGGCTTTCAACACAATTTCCCGTATTATCCTCATAGTCAAACTAAGCACTTATGGGTTGGATGGACCACAAGGTAGTAGAATTCTGACAGGACTGTAAGACTCTGGGAACCAAGTTTCTCAAGAGCTGATATTGGTCCAGATATTATTTAGCATCTTTGCCAACAACACAAACAGTAGGACAGTATGCAAGTTGACAGATGATACCTGTTACGGTTTGAGGAACCCACAACCATTTATTGTCGTTTAGACAATTATTCTATTACCCAATGAACCCTCCCTTCCCAGGAACGAGAACTGGGAAAAAACAAGGAAACCCGAGGGTTGAAATACATACATTTAATAGAATAAGACTAGATAATTAACATTAACAACACTAAAGAACCAATATCGATCCAAATACCAATATAAAGTATACAAAAATTATACTCAGCCAATTCTATGAGTAGGAAGCTGTGCACTCCCAGCAGTGGACAGTAAATGTCAGACACTGCGAGCATTACAGCTTCGGGAGGAAGGGAAGGCGTTGGGGGTCCAGCACTGGGGCAGGAAGTTTTCAGGATGGCAGCCATCAAGGGAGAGAGAACTTTGCAGCAAACTTTCTGATTTATATTGAATGTGCTGTTCATGGTATGAAATAATCCTGTTGGCCAGCTTGGGTCAAGTGCCCGGGTCTCGCTCCTCCTAATCCCTGAACCTGGCTAACTCAAAAACACTGAGACCTTGAAGCCCACATACCATAGCTGGGAATAAAGTAAATATTTTCACAAATTCAGACTCTGAAATCTTCTAAAAGTGCGGTTTTCCCAAGCATTAGAAGAGAAGTTAGTCCTGTGTCGCTCAAACCGGGACAATACCACATTGGAGGGAGTGGTTGATGCACTGTAGGGATGCAATGACATTCAGAGGAACTCCAGGAAGCTGGAGCATGGCCAATGAGGTGGTTTGGATGCTGGAAGATCTGATGTACACCGAGAGACAGTGCATGGACTGGGTCTGTTTTGCCTGGAGAAGAGAGAGAAGACGTAGCAGAGATCTAAGCAGAGTCTGCCAGTACCAGAAAGGGAGCAGTAGAAGAGACAGAGACAATCTCTCCTGGGAGGTGCAAAGCAACAGGATGGGACAGTGTTCACAAGTGGCAATAAAGGAAACTCCCATTGGACATAAGGAGGCAGCTTTTTACATGGAGCCAGGTTAAGCACTGGGAGGGGTTGCTCAGAGACATGCTACAGCATGATTTTCAAAAAATTTGAAGATTTTCAAAACTCAACTGCTTAGGCCAAAGTCCTAAGCAATCCAATTTAATTTTGAAGTTAGAATACCTTGAGGAGGGCTTTCAATCTACATGTTTCTTTGAAACTGCAAGACTAAGCTACATATCTTAAAAAAAGACCAGTCTTTTCCTTTTCCTTTCCTATATTTACAGTAATAAAAATATTCTCCAAGGTAGGCACATGCAGTAGCGCTGCATTTAAGAGTCATACCATGAACTAGCCAATCTCTTATTTCTCATGTGGTAAGAAACTCTATTCTCAATTGTCTGTGCTGAAGACCATTAAGTCAAATTCTTGGCTCTGTAGGATCAGCAATGAGAAAAGGAAAAAAAATAGCAGAAACTTGCATTTATTATTAAAAGGTCCAGCCATAGCTATATGCATGCAGAGAACAGATCTACGCAATAACAAAAATACTGGTTTTACAATACCCATTTTTGATGTAGCAGAAATGCATAATCTAAAGCCATAACAATATTTAAAATTATTATTGATAAGGAAGAATTAACCGGCTGATCTTTAAACAATTTTTTAAATTGAAATATTTAACAGCAAGTTCTTCAAAGCTAGAAGTTTATTTAGTATTTCCTTCCAGTCTTTTATAATACAGGGCTATAGATTACTGTTCCTTTCTTGCTCTTCTGAATGCTTCACTAAAAGCGGAAGCTCGTTGCTGTAAATGAAAACTCAGTGTGTCATACACATATATTTACACATCTAACATTTCACTGCTTGTATTTTAACACTTGCAGTACGTGGACTGTTTTATGTTCAGATGATTCAAGTTAATACTGGTTAATATTAATTTGATTTTGACCTTACTTACATGCTACACTGTACCACATCTAAAAATAATTTTATCAGTGGCATTTAATGGAATCAGTACATCACCGTAACCTAAATGAACAGGCAAAAATTGATCTCCAGCACTGTCCTGTTCTGTCCCAATGCAATATCAGTATTAATAAACAGACATTATTAAATTCCAACACAGACATCATTAAATTTAGGGGTTTATTTCCATGGCCAAGACCTAAGTCCTTTAATATGCCTTTTAATTAATAATGTATTTTCTAATTTTGTTGCTTATACCATAGTGCATGTTTTTTTAACCTTATCCATTGTAAAAGGGTCATAAGTATCACCACAGTTGGAAGGTAAACTGCTCTTTAGCTAATGTTAGTTATTAAAATGCTTCTGTTACTTTTATGGAAATATAAAATCCAAAGAGCCTGTTATAGAATATACATTTTCAAAAATAATTAGGGAACAACTCAGGCATTTCTGTCTGGAAACAGCAGAAAGATTTCTCTAAAATCCTCACACTGCTAAGGAGAAGGAAGAAGGATCCAGAAGCAGAAACACTGCTCAAGAGCAGCTGCCTTCCAAGGCTGTTCAAACTCTTTCCCAAGACTACTGGGGGAAGCTGGAGCATGTGCTAGCCAGCTGCACTGGGGACCAGCTACCACACTCTAACCCAGGAGTAGATACACACAAGTGAAAGAAGCTTGACAACCTATAACCCATGTCAGGGGCTCACACTTGCAACACAATTATCTGATAGACAGAACTGTTCCCCTCCTCCTCCTCCTCCTCCTCCTCTTCCTCCTTCTCCTCATTCACCTCCTCCTCCTTTGCCTCCTCCTC
This sequence comes from Chionis minor, assembly GCA_013398295.1. NCBI lineage: Eukaryota > Metazoa > Chordata > Aves > Charadriiformes > Chionidae > Chionis > Chionis minor. The sequence continues at coordinate 522,788 of VZSF01012080.1, read as the reverse complement.
CTTCTCTTTCTCCTTCTCCTTCTTTTCTCTCTCTCTTTTCTGTTTTTTTTCACTTTACCTGGGCACATCTCTACCTCCTGTGGGTGGGGTTTGCTCCAACATTCATTTGCTAACATGAGCAAAAACCTCTCCAGAAACCCTTGCTGGGTTAGCTTTACTCAGCCCAGCAGCACAATAGGAGAGGGAAACATGCAGCCCTTGGCACCTCTGAAGCGTGAGCAAGCACTGGGGACAGCTCTGAGGGGAACATAACAGAGGCAAAGTTGTCTGGGTTTCAGATCAGCAAAGACCAGCTTCGGAACTCACAGATACCTTGGCTTTAAACTGCTGATAGTACTGATAAGCATTCATATAAATGCCTGAATTTCAAAGTACTGCAAGAGTCTACAGTCAACTTAGAAAGCGTTGGTAGAACTTTGACAAGAGTTAGGAGGGGGAATTTGAATATTTTTGCAAAAAACGTCCCATTTCTTTCACCACACTCTTCCCTCAAAAAAACCCAATGATATATAATGCAATAAATTTGTACATAAAACCAAACATTGGTGCCTGATACAGATTAGAGAACTATTTTATTAAAGTTACCATCACTTAAGCATCTAGAGCATCTTAAATGCAAGTAAAGCATAGTAGTAACTGCATAGTAATCACACGTATGCAGAAAAATCTGCAAATGGAAAAAACATTGAATAGTTTTAGAAAATGCATTTGTTTTTCAAAAAAATACAAATCATGGTAAGACCTGAAAAACAGGTTTCCTTCTTAGCGATACTCAAGACAAATGTTAGTTTTATTCTGTAACAGAGAGAAAGCCAGTCATCTGTATATTGCAATTGGTTCTGGTTTTGAATTTGCAATCTCTTTATCTATCTTGTATCTTCAGTGTTGTATTGTTTCAATGTCTTGTATGTTACATGGCTTAGCAAAACAGTATCCCAGTTTCTTCAATAACAGTGTCTTCATTTCTGATACTATCTTTAAGCTACCTAAAAACTTTACAGAATAGACCAAACTATGAAAAAAATGGATAAGAACTGATATGTATTGATGCATAATATGCCAAAATTTATGACTATTAAATTGATTACCCATCTCAGTCACTATGATTAAAAATTGTTGATTGACTTGCAAAATGGACAATATTTCATAATGCCGGGGAAATATCAATGAACAAGCAGCAGTTGCGACTGATTATTTTTAGAGACTGAAATCTCATTAATGCCTCAGAGATACCACCATTTTTTGTGTGCACTGAAGTGACATCCCATGTGGCTCAGCTAAAACGAAAACATTTCTTGAAAGACATTTCTGGCTTACCTTAAAATAGAGAAGATATCTCTGTAATGTGTTGCAGGTTTCAGTAAATTTTAAGCACTAGTCTGTCTTTTCAGCTAGCACGTTTTCTGTGAAGAGTAACATGTTGAACTAATGTTTTGAGTGAGAGGCTCTAGAGACAGAAAGATCAAAATGCTCTTAATTGACAATGTTTAAAAGAACAAAAATATATTGGAATGATTACAGAGATTACACTCCTGGCTTGCCTGATGTATTGGATATAACTGACAACACAGAAGTTGAAAGATAAAAAAGTTCAGTCAGTGTCAAAGACATCATCCTCAAAATTTAAGACACCCTCCCCCACATTTCATAGCTGCCAGCTGACGTATGCACGAACATCGACATACACCCTTTTGCTGTTTCTTATAGAGGTGGTCTGAAGCTAAAGTGTCTGAAATCAGTTCATTTCTTTCCTCTGATTAAGGAAGAAGGCAAAACACACTGTAAAAACTCCAGTCATGGAATTCTTACTTCTATAGTATCTGTAGCATCATTATTACCCTTTCCTTCTTTCCCTCTTTCACCCTTGCTGGAATTTTTTGGCTTCTCGGGGTATCAGATTATGTTTGGTATCTCCTCTACTCCATTGCTTAATAGCAACTGTGAGCTTCAATATCAAATTGTTAAATGGAGCACATGGTCATAATTTTCATAATTTTTTAAAGTTTCTTATTTTGTTTTGGCAATAAAACAAATTTCTTTACATTCCACTGATTTCAATGCCATCATGCACCAGGAAACTGACACATACTTTTAGGAGACTGATGCATTACGCAGTTTTAGTTTTTGTGATCATAATACTGTATTAGTCCCTGGATTCTGCAAAGATTCACATGTATGGCCTAATTTTACTACATTGAGCAGCTTCCCTGATTACAGTGGGCAAAATTTGGTCTCCATGTGCTTGTGGGATCTTTTAAATTTTACTGCTGATCTGCTTGCAATAGTATGTGTTTAGGACATTTATATAGGTTAGATTTTACGATTGTTATTACATACTTCAACTTTCAGAAACATACCACTAATTCTTAACTAATTAAAATACTGTTTTCATATTTAGTAGGAATTACTTGTGACAAAAATAAGGGTTTTTTGGAATATGTGTATTTCCTAACATTGTAAGACGCTAATTAATACACTCTCCAGCAGCAAACTGGAGATCATTTAGCAGTGATCACTAGAGATATACTAAAATAATTTCTTTTAAATGTTTTACAAACTCAAGATCAAGTCGTGTAAGGTATTATACTAAGGAGCCCCATAGCACATTAAATTCTCCATTAACTTCATTGAAGCTACAGTAAGCAAGAGTTAACCTACTCTTTACTTCAGAACCAAGATTTAAGTCATCTACTTTGAACTGTGTCAACATGATTAATTACATAAAGAACTCATTAGTGGGACCTTTTAAAAATACAGAGATAAATGGAATGAGAATTGGGAATTAAATTCTGCTACTGTTAACAAATTTCATTACTGTTTCCACATACCATTTATAAATTTACTTTACAGTTGATGGCCATCTAGCAGTTGGATCACTACAGAAAGATGGCAATTTGCTAGCAGATTAAAGATAGACCAAACAACATTTACGTCTTCAGCATACAATTTGCATGTAAAATACTCCTACTGTGGAGATTTATTTTCTGTGTGTGAAAAGTATTACAATGTTCTGCATGTTCTAGGAGTAAACAACCATAAGTCAAAGTAGCTCTGCAAGGATATGTATGTATATATCTGACCGCCGAATCAAGAAACAGACACCTGGGGACCCCACCACACTAAAATGGAGATATTCAGATACACTCACACAAGTGATATACTGAAAGAATTTAAGGTAACTTCTCTGTATCTCTGTCAAAGGATCTTATGCAATATAAAATATTTAGGTTTTTTCCATCCTAACACTTAAGCTCAAACTGATTTTCCATAATACACAAAAAAGTGCCTGTTGGGGAAACCACAGAAGTAGATCTCTCTGTCTCTCAGGACTTGCTATTTTTCTCGATTCCTGTCTCATTTCTAGGGTTGAAACAGAGATCCTGTGATATACTTGTATTTTATTCCCTTGAAAAATTATCCCATTCAATTCCCTAGCCTTTCTGATAATGGTTCCTTTTTGACAGAAATAGTAAAATCTCATTTTTAAGCCTTTTCGTCTGCCACTAGCTCTTGCAGAATAGTAGTGTACTCCATATGCCCTTACCATTAGCATTTCACCTATATCTTTCAGTTTTGATGTTTTTAATAAGTGGTAAATAACGCTAGGTTCAGAGTTTTCAGGTATTATTTTTATTACTACTATACCTTCTTTGTCTATTTTCAGTGTCACTTTAAAATTGATTTTTTTCCTGTATCTTTATTTTTCATTCTTTCCTGTTTGCTTTTTTCCCCTTTGTTCTCAGTATGGGAAATGCAAATTTCAAAATACTTACTGGTTTGGCTCTGGTAATTTCTTTTGTTTGCTCTCACATTTTTAAATTCATATAATTTCTTACAATGCGTTTGCATTGCTGGTACATTTTTTACCCATTTTTTTTCCTGCCTAACTGAGACTGCTACAACGTTATTTTATTCCTCAGAGATCACAAAAAGACCTCTTTTTGCTATAGGAGCTGTCTTGGGATAAAATTCATATTTTGAGCTTCTTACATATGCTCTTCCCTTTCAAAGGAATGGGTAGATTAAAAAGTTGAAAGAAAAAGGTTCTGTCCCTTTTCCTTCTTTGTAATTTTGCTTCAAACAATTATTACTGAATACCAAGATCCTTTAAAGCTGCCTGTACTGAAGAGGGGAGGAATGTGATTGACAACTTTATTCCTCAAACACAATGGCCCTTTCTACTGCCACAGTAGAGCAGATTCTCTGTGGTCTGTGCAGAGCTTTCTTGAGAATTGATGGGGACCATAAAGTGAACTACTACTTTCATTACATTGTACTTCAAATGCAAGATGTATTTCTTCAGCCACATCTTCTCTAATATAAACATAAACCTAAATTTATTTGTGCACTTCTACACAAAGTAGTACATCACACATATGCTTGCAAGATAACAAGTAACAAAACAGCAAGAAAGACTGTTCTTTTTGGCATAAGTGCAGGCTAATACAAACAGAAACATTTGTGAAATTGGTTTAGAGTTACCAGTCTTTGGAAAATGTTCTGACCATTTCTCTATCAGAAAGGCCCAGAAAAATTTCCATGAATTCAAAAAACATGAAATAAAATTTTCCAAGGGAAATAATTGACTGATGAGGCAAAAATAATACATATTTGTTCTATAGGAGGGGAAGAAAAATTGTTTAGTACGACTTAAGGAGATTAAGTCATCTGATATAAAATGTTCTCTAAAAACCCCAGAAAAACCAAGACCCCAGCCCCCTCAAACATTGTTTTACCATTTCCATTGTAACTGAGCATGACTGACCACTCAGGCTTGAGTATCTGTCGCTCACTTTACACAGATGTAACAGAAAGGATAAAAAGTTTACAATATAACAAAACATTCCAATTTAAGTGGAGTAACTGAGGAGTGTGACCTTTGATACTGTGGCTTACCCTGTTCTTCAGATAAAAGAATGCCAATCAGATGGTTTGGGGTACTTTATTACCTGTTATTTCCAGAGTATAATACTGAAGTTCCTTGCTTGAAATAAATGGGAATTAAGTATTTCTTTAATGTCTTTGTTGAACACGCAATTTTTTATATGTATTTTTAAACACAGAAGGGGAAAAAGCAGAAAAGGAAAAGAAAAGGCATCTACAAGAAATTTCTGTATCAAAATGAATGTTAATTCCCAACTAGTTATACACAATAGGAGACAGATAAATGATAGAGTGATCAGTAAGATGATACACTTGTATTTTTATAAGTAGATCCACTTTTCCATGCTTTGGAAGCCATGGAGCCCAAGGTTATCTTATCAATGTATATAAATACTTGAAGGGAGGGTGCAAAGAGGACTGAGGCAGGTTCTTTTCACTGTTGCCCAGTGACAGGACCAGATGCAGCGGGCACAAACTGAAACACAGGAGGTTGCCCCTGAACATCAGGAAACACTTTGTTACTGTGAGGGTGACCAAGCACTGGCACGGGTTGCCCAGAAAGTTGGTGGGGTCACCATCCCTGAAGATACTCAAAAGCTGTCTGGACACGGTCTTGGGGAACTGGCTCTTAGGTGGCCCTGCTCTAGCATTGTGACTGGACTGGATGACAGTCCACTGGGACTGGACTGGTTGGTCCCTGCCAACCTCAAGCCTTCTGTGAGTCTGAGATACTGTTCCTTCGATCTATGACCTATTATTTCTGTTTGTCACAAAAATTATCCACTCTAATCGGTCTTAATGGTCTATTTATTTAATGAATTTCAGTCATCAGCACATTAAAGACTATCCTCTTCTGGGACAGTCCCAGCAGCTGTGGTGTGGCCTGTGTCTGTTTCCCCTCCTTTTTCTGATGCTATCTTCCCTCTTTCCCAAACATATGGGGCAAAAGCTTCAGCTAGTATTCCAGCGGGTACTGGTAATCACTACTATTTCCGACACTCCTCAACTCCCAGGTTCTTCACTGCATTTGCCCATCACTGCTCCTATCCAATCCTTATTCTTTTTTTTTTCATCCTCCATTTCACCAGTGTCCCCGTAAAATGCCACTCCATTGTCTCTTTTCTTGTCAGGTGACTTGCACATAATAGGAAAACCTGAAATTTAACCAAATAAGGCTACGAGTTCTCATACTCCAGGTGAAAGCCTATACAGCAGTTGTTTTACAGTGCGTATCTATTAACATTTCTTGCATGTACTATTAAGTAATGCACTATTTACTGCACTGGGACAAGGAGGGCACAGACAAACAAGGCACTTCCTTAAAGCCCGGGTAAGTTAAGCATAAGCTTGAACCTGAACATTAGAGGTGAAACCCTAATTGTGAGCTTATTCTCCATATTCTCCCCTCTGCCCTACTGACTTGACAATAAAAAACTCCAGCAAAAGGTCCTGAGAAAGAGATGAGCTCTTAAAGTTACAGTTTTTTTCCAAGGTGCAGCTATTCCCCAGTCTCTCTTCACAGGACTCCCACTGACTCCCTTGACCAAACTGCCAGTGGTCAATTACCTTTTCATTTTTAAATATAATCCACTATCTTTTTCCTACTTTCCATACCCCATTTCATTCATTTTAAATATTTTAACTATAGCCTTATGGCTACTACACTGTGACAGAACAAAGACAGTAAACCAACAATAAACTTAAGCAAGACATAGGATAGAAGGTTAAAAAGGGATTGCTTATTCACAAAATCTCCAATTGTAGATATTCCTTCTCATCCAGCTCTTGAACAATTCACAGGTGTGAATTTCACGTGATCTGAAAGGAAACCTGAAATGCAGCACTGTTTCTTTAGAAAAGCTACCCTGTCTTCTGACAGGTGGTTAACACTTTAACAAGCAAAAAGTCCTTACTGCAGAGAAATCACAGAAAAGCAAAAAGAACACATAGATTTTTGGGCACTACATTAGTCAACCATAATCCATATTTTAGTGATGCTGCTGTAATGACTAGAGGTGGAAAACCTGAAACCCATGGGCTCAAGCTAGTAAACAAAAGCACATTAGTAAAAATAAACTATAACTAGTGCAAACAGACAACGAAATGCACATTGAATTGCATACTCTGAGCATGCTATGACTGCTTTGTAGATGTCTATTGTCACAATCCAATAGGAACCATCAGATTTCCCAATCTGACCTCCTGTAAACTAAAGGCCAGTGAGTGTAGGACAAAGCACATGAGACTGAACTCCTGTAAAACAGAGCAGAAAAGGGCAGAGCCCTGGGCTCTGCCAGGAGCTTGAGAAGTTCATGGCAGAGGCAATTGATTAGATATGCTTGTGTGACCCAGGAGGGCAATCCATATCCTGGGCTGAAGAACACAACTATTTATCACTCCCTCAAGGCTCCTTACACAAGATGAGATGAAATAAAATGATCTTTGCTTTCTAGCTGTAAATCTGCTTATTAGCGTGATCCTGCCTGTATAAGAAAGATCAGTCAGATACATAGTGGGATTTTCACTTCAGAGTACTGGACCACCCTATTCCATGTCCCATAATCCATTCAAGATAAACCAGAGAAAGTTCTGGGGAAAACATCTATTTATGCTCAGAAAAAATGTCTTTCACTGGTTTTGCTTTGGAAACTAATCCTCCCTGAACCGAGCAAATAACTGGCTAAAGCCCTGGAGCCTCAATGTGTGATTATAGTGTTCTTATCTAATGAGAGTTGGAAGTGTTTTGACGAGCATGTAGAAGCAGAATGGAGTGATCCTGTTTTCGCCTGAGCTTTTGAAGAATGACTAGAGTAACTCAGACATTGAGAAGTTCTAAAGATAGAAGGATAAACAGCACTACCCAACCCAACCATCTGCACCATTAAATCTGACAAGCCTTCTCAGAAAAAAAAGGAAAAAGAAAAAAAACAACCCAAACCAAAAAAAAACACAGACACCACCACCCCAACCCCTAAACCAGCAGAACACAAATAAACTGGATTAAAACTTCTCTTTTTGAAACTTACTTCATCTTTATGGTAGCAATATGCTCTTTATATTCCTACCTTTATTCACTGAGCTTCATTAATTATCCTGACAGCTAGAATGCAGATGTGAGTAAAATGATAATTTTTGACAACTTTCAATCAAGCACACTGTTACACTATTGTCACCAATGCTGAAAAACCATGTAATTTTCAGCTATCTTGTCTATCGATGTTGTACCTATATCTAAAGAGCATGCTGGAATAAATTGAACTCTTCGAATCTCATCTCAGAAAACGTAATTTTCTCATATTGGATAATTCTTTTGCCTTCTTTTTAGAAGTGCTGCATAGCTCTCTTCACATCTTTGTGGCCATAAAAATATCTGAGCTATACACAGTATTTTAATAGTGGCCTTTCTATGCATGTACAGACATAAGATCACTTTCTCTTTTTTTTTCTTTGGTCCCATTCCTACACATTAAAGGGCCAATTCAGTCTTTTTTGCCCTAGTAAGGTACTGAAAATTCTTTTTGAGGCAATTTTCTATGATTCATTAGTAGTTCCCTGACAGGGTCTTTTCAGAAGAAGGTCTGCCGTCACAAGGGAAAACTGGATCATAAAAGAACTTGATTTTGAAATATTAGATTCCCTTCTGTTGAATTGCTCTATTTTCATTAGAAGATAGAGAATCACTCTACAAGCTGTCTCTTGTCTTACTTATAATTTACTACATAACCAGTATATACTTCACTTGCATATTGTCCCAGTATTTTTTTGACCTGCAAACTACCAGTACAAGATTATGGACAAACCTTAATTATTTAGACTTCTAATGAAATTCATAAAGTTGCCTTGATTCTTAGGTAGATTTTTTTCTTTCCCCTCAGGTAGTCCTGATGTCACCCCTTTAAGGAAAAGCTTTTGCTATTTAATTTTTTAATCTGCCTAATATGAGACAATAATTCTATATAAAACAAGGTTGCTTGAACCACTATATTGCTGGTAAAGCAAATAATTTATAGAGAATTTGAGTATGCTGTATCAACTCGCACATGTACTAATCAATGTTTGACTCGGTTAGCAGAAAGTCTTGTTTAGGAAGGCCTAATTCTATACAACTATGGCGGCTACACACCAATGACAGCGTTTTCTAAATTGTAGTATGACACATAAATGATTTCCTGGGATTTGCATCAGACTAGTCTATATAGATCCTAAAGCTTTATCCCCTTCTATACTCTCCCATCTTTTAAGTATTCGGTTTTGCTCAAAAGCAGTTTAACAACATTCAAAACACTCTTGAAAGACATGTCATCTCCAGTTTCTCATGGGCTCCTGTTTTGAATACCTTTAATGTTAGCTGGTGTTACTTCATATCCTCCTTCATTACAGATAAAACTTTTCAGTCGTATGAGAAACAGGAAGCCTGTGCTTCTTTTCACATATTTATCTGCCCAAAAAAAGGAGCAAGGGGAATAGTCTACATCTGACTATGCAGTCCCCATAACAATTACAGAATTAGAGCAGACTCAGGGTTTCGCTTGGTTTGTCCAGTGTCATTATAGTAAGGCAAAATTTAATCCTGGCCTTAAGGCAGGGAACAAGACCAGCTGTCAGTACAGACATGAAATAAGCATTTTTAAGTGGCAGTCAGTTCCTCTTCTCTTGTTTGAAGAAGTCTGCTATAAAAATATCCTAGACCAATATATTTCTGTTCCAAGAATACATGGCATAATTTTTAAAAAGAGCCATCAGATGAAGTTGAGAACATAGTTTTATACAAATTTAAGTAGGCAAACAAACAAAATTAGCACATACAGTTTGGATAAATTGTATGAATGGCACATCTGTTTCAAAAATGTGTTGGCACTTTGAATGTAGAAATTACAAAACTGAAATCTTCATATGTATAAATGTTACTTTTAGGTAAAATAGACTTTATAGAGTCTTTCTTCCATAGGCTCCTGAAGTTAATGCAAAAGGTGTAAGAAGAGATGTAAGAAGCTGAAATGAAATTTACTGAAGAGACTGTCCCTCATGCCATTAACAGAAAGCAAAATATTTTAATATGGAGAGTTCTGTCACTTTTTGCAGTAGAATTCGATTCAGTTCCCAGTCAACTAAATAATGTTTAAAGGTAGGATATGCAGTAATTTTAAAATTATAATTAAGTTCCACGTAATAAAGAACGTATGTACTGATTTTGAAAGAAATTAAGTATGAAAATATGTACTATAGCTACAAAAACACCACAAAAAGTGGGTGCATATGACTGAACTATCAGGGTTTCTCTTCTCCCTATTCAACTTCTATAGGCCAATTTCTGCCTGCAAAATATAAATCAGCCAAATTGAAATGGTGATACATGATGGACATCTCAATAAGAGTGCTGGTTTATATATTGCTAAGTACAGGCTCAGTTGTTAGAGAAATTCAAACTTTAAAACAAAAAGTAGGCACGTACTTGGATTTTAGCAATTCTTAAGACACCTTAGTCCCTTCCTGTAATTTATTTTCTTGATACTTTTTCAAATTTTAACTTCAGGTTTCTTAACTTCTTGATTTCTTGTGTCTTGCAGGAATAAATACTCGCAGGCCCATTTGGTTGCATTTGGTTTATTCCGTATGGTGAGATTTACACCATCAGCTGGGAAAGGTGTGGGTTTCTAATACTAACTGTTCAGTGTCTTGTGAGATTTCTTTTGGTAGATTCAACTTTGATGTTTATGATCTGAAATGTCTCTACCTTTCATAACTCTTCTGTGTCAGCTTTTTTTTTTTAAGAAGAGAAAACAGCTATACTAGATGACTTTTTAGGGCCCTTTAAACACCGCAGTTTTTCATTGTACCAATCTAGTGGCTGAATGTTTATTATTATTAATGTGAAAAAGCAACAGAGGGCAGGCTAATTACCTCTCAGCACACGTAAGGTTGGTTGTTATATATTGCTAAGTACCAGATGGTAGCTGGCTTTTATGTTTGTAGACAAGTGAGAAGTTATTAGCAGCCCTAGTTTGCTAGACAGCAAAAGTGCTGTGTGTCACTGCAGTGTCTAGCTTCACAGAAGCAATGACACTAGGATTCAAACTTTCCCATGTAGGTGGAAAAGCAAAGACATGATGAAATCTCCATAAAGCCTGCAGAGTGCTTTGACTAAACTGTTCTGACCCAAGCCGAAAGGGACATCTTGCTGGACAGTGACTTCAGGATTAAGGAAAAAAAAGAAAAAAAAAAAAGAAAAAGACAAAAATGAAAAAAAGAAAAAGATTAAGTTCTTACCAAAGTAACACAGTCTTTCCAATGCTGCACTTTCCCATTTAAAAAATATGGCTCCTACCACTTTCTCATTTTTCTGAAATGTGCCAAAGTGAAATACACTGTAAAAGGATGAGGGTCCAAATATTGCGATGTTGCACACATTGCAGAGGTGTTATAAACCAATGGGCCTCCATCATATCTCAGATATGAATCTGTACTCTAAAAGCCTGGTTTGCTTCCTAACATTCCTAAGGTTAGTTTATTCTTTCTCTTCCTCTCCCAAATTCCGGCACACTCTCCTTTCTGCTATCTTGGTAACGTAGGAAGTGGTGAGGGAAAAGTATAATACATCATCTCAAGGCAAAAACTGCTGCTGATATAACAGCAGTAAACACATGATAGTTTGGAAAAAGACTTGAGCGTGCTTTTTTTAATTAAACTACTCTGGATTGATTCAGATTGCATTCTATGTCAAAAAACTGCTGAACAATGGAGCATAGGATCTTCGGTTTTGATTAGTTAGTTACTAATATGACAAAGGAAATACTTTGAAAAGGATTTTGATAGCACATTACAACTGCTATTCGCCTTTTCCTCTTATGAAGCAAGATTTTTCTAATTTGTAACAGCTCAGCAGATACTCCCTTGGAAACAATTAAAAGCAAAGCGCAGCCAAAGTAAATATGATTTTAGAAATAAATCCAGACAGAATAATGACCATCTTTTATGCATTTCTTTCATCAAAAACCAATGCATTATCTAATGCTTATATTACTTATAGGCACGGAAATTGTAGAATCTGCCTAAGTTATGGATAAATACTGCACTGATGGAGACATCAAAAAATAAAAACAAAAGACCAAACGCTATCAAAGCACTGCAACTCACCTAAACAACACTAGCTCAAAATTAAAGGAAACAATATAACATACAACCCCAATTATCCAGAGGTCTAGAGAAACATGAGAAAACTTCAGATAATTGGAGAAGCCAGCTGGCAGGCCTTTAAGTCCCCTGATCCCAAAAACAGAGCTCACACTTGCTAACAGCCTCCCCTTCTGCTAGGTCACCGTGGCTCAGTGAAAGGAGTTGCATTTGGCTCCAGGGTGTGTGCCTTGAGAGGAGGATCCAATTCAGATGTAATGACTTTAGCATACAAATTTCTCTATGCTCATATCTGACTAGTCCAGCCTCACATTCTGGAGTAAGCCATGAAAAGCAGATCTGCTTTCTACAGCTTCTTGACATCCTAAAGGTAAGGAATTTGAAGAGGTCAGCAAATGAGAGAGTTTAGGAAAGGAGGAGGATGCCAAGGAATTACAGCCAAGATTGTAGTGTTATTGAAGTCGATATTATTTCTGAAACAAACTCCAATGGAATTCAAATTCCGTTCCTGGATATGATGACCAAAACTGATTAACCACAATTAGATATTTACACAAATATCTCACTTTGCAGAGGTGCCAAATACCCACCGACACTGAACACATCCATCTTGATATGAACATGATCCCTAGTTCCACAAGGTATCATCTTTACAGTCCCCTATGTACCTGCATTTGAACAAGGCTCCTCTAGCCCGTGAAGGCCTAGAAGCCAGTTCTATTTGGTACGTAGGGAACAAGAAGACAGAGGAGCGCAGGAAGGTGAAGCAATTGCCCAAAGGTCAAGAAGGAAATCTAAGGAAAGCCTGTTCTATCAGTCCCTTGGCTAGCTCACCAGCCGCCCGCCAGCTGTCGGGTTTTTAGCAGGGGCTGCTCAGAACCTCCCAAGACAGACGGCTGCAGAAATGTTGGCTTAGACCTGAAGGTTTTCTTTAAAGTATAACCAGCCTCAAGTACTAACTTTCTGTTATTTTGGGTAAATGTCCTCTGTGTTTCAACAGTGCCAGGCTCCTGCTAAAGAACAGAATTCTGCAGACAAATGTTTTTCCCCTCCTGGACGAAAGCCGGGGCTTTAGTGTTCCTCGGGTACTATCCAGAATCAATTTAACCTTAAGCTTCTCTTGCTCTCTCTGACTGATAACTTTGGATTTTTAGCTGAGTAAAAAAAAAAAAAACACCCAAAACAAACAGCCCAAAACCAGAAACCAAACCCCAAATCAAACAAAGTACGATTGATAGCCATGCAGGTTATTTCCTGTCACTAAATTAGGAAGTAGCTTTTAATCCTTATGAATTTATTGTATAAAAATACAAGGATGCCTATCTAAGTTGCAACACATGCATTCAGTAAATAAAATAACAGTGCTTGCTGATCTCACTGATCACTGCACTGCGACTCAGTGATGATGTAAAATGTTGAGCAAAAAATTCTCCACTTCACATGATAAAGATGCAAACCCTGTGCTTTGATACAGTTATGGTGCAGCTGAGGAGATAGGCTGTATATGACAGCTGGGATTGAGGATTTAGAGAAGGCTGCTGAACTGTGGTGGAAGTAAATGTGCTGCTAATGTTTAGCTCAGAGGTAGAAGTTGGAGGCTAGAGCCCCTATAGCTTCCTCCTAAATTATCTTGTCCAGTAAATGTACACCTGCATACAAAACCTCAAACATAAGAAAATGAAGAATTACCCAGGTTTCCTCCCAAACACTCCTGAGCTCAACACCAGACAAGTGCCACATTCTTTCCCAAGATGGTAGCAGGCTTCAGCAAATCTATCATGTACAATTTAAATCTGTTTCCTTCCCACAATTTTTTCTCAAAGCTACTGAAAACCACAAAATATGCCTAAATAATATTCTTTTGGAAAGAATTCCAAGAAATTTATATCATTTTCTAAGAATCCGAGTCTGAAAAATTAGAAGAATATTCTTCCACCCTCTTGTTATTTTCCTGTAATTTTTCTAGTCCTGAAGTTGTTAGAAATGTTCCATTTGATATATTAATTGTGAGGCTTATACCCATTACACTTAGGCACAACTAATACTCAGAAGTCCCACCGCCAGAAGGTAAGTATTGGACCATAAGAAAACCAGTATGTGGAAGCTGTGATGCCTCTGCTTGCACAGAAACTTCTTCACTGGACTGAGCCTGTTTCTGCTATGTTTGGGGAGAGCTGAAACTTAACGTGCTCCGAATGCCGGAATTTTAGGTTTTTTAAGGTGAGTATCAAATAGATCTTAAGATGCAAACCATCTGAATCAGACTAGAAGCAACAATCTTTTTTTTCCTGCATGATCAGGTCACTGTCAATGTTAAGTGAATTAAATGCATAATTTATTAAATGGTCTCTCTGAGCACCGAAAACTGTCAGAATTTAAACAGGTTCGGTTTGCCATCATTATTTTGGAAGGAGATTACAGAGGTTAATTTTAATTATTTTCTTCCTCTTTATGTTCAACACTGTCCACAGGATCATTTTTACAGCCATCTTTTAGCTGATCTTTTATAAGAGAAACTGAAGTGTGTTTTATTCTCAGAACCCAAAATCCAGGTTTTGCAAATCCTACACAAGAAGTGCTCAAGGAAAGAGTTCCCAAAACATTCTGCAGGTATCACGTATTGATTGCCTCATTGATAAGTGGCTATGGGTTGAAGACTGATGTTCAGAATTTATCTCAAATTCTTACTCTATGCAATTCTCAAAAGCAAATGATAGTCCTCACTCCAAAAAGTCAAAGAAGGTAACTTCAATGGAAGAACTCTTGCAAGCAATAAGTTTCACACTAAGCCTACTGACACCAACAGCAGTAAAATTCAAATAAATGTAAAGACAATACAATGCACTGAACTACAAATTGTTTTGATGTAAACAACTCTTACAGGAGACAAATGCCGCTCTTGCTGTTGGCAAGAAAATTAAGACAAATGTTTATTACTGATTTTAACTTCTCTGAGAATACTTTGGTCTTGCTGCCAGATAGGTAGACCCTTGCTGATGCTTGCCATCATGACAGCACCTGTTTTCCCAGAGAGGACTCCCTGCAGAGCCAGCACACCTGGGTCAGCAGCTGACAAGAGGAAAAGAAAGACGGGAAACACACTAATTCAATACACTCCCTGGTCTCCCTTGGGGGGCACCCAGGGGGGCTGACATTGCCTCTCCTTGCTGAAATCCCAGTCATTCTGCTGTTGGCCTTCTGCCACTTTACCTGTTAGAAAGCAAAATGAAGAGCTTAGGTCACTGATCTGTTTTCTAATGTCTCAAAGAAGGCAATAGATTTTCAACATTTAATACAGATGGTGAAAACAGGCACCTGGTTTGAACTTAACTCCCAAGTTCCTTAGTGCAAGCTCCAGCTTTAAAGGATACACACACATCCATGCACCAGTCTTTCCAAAGAATAAGAGAATCCCATTCACATCTCAAGATAAAGCTAAGAAAAAGGAAAATAGAAGGATATAGAAGGAATATAGGAATAGGAATATAGAAGGAAAATGTATGTGAAGAGGAAACTCAAATGCATCATAATATTGGGTATAAAGCTGACTGATCACAGAGCTCAGTTTTCCTCAGCACTTTTTAAAGAAAAGGACTTAAAAGGTTTAAAGAAACCCAGAGCAGAGGAAGGAGGACCAAGGGCTAAGGAAGCTAACTTGAGGTGCTTTTCTTTCTTTCTTTAGGCTTATATATGGCCTTTTTCCATTGCCTGGCAACACTCCTAACTATGCTTATTAATGGGACAGAGTCAGCCCTGCAGACTCAGTCAAAAACTGTGTGGAGAGTACTGCTGCTTGTAACATCTGCACGCTCTTCTGAAGCTCTATAGGCAAACCCCCCAACTTCTCAGTTGAATAAGTGAATTTTCAGTGTCAGCAGCTCTTATGATTGAGGCCACATTAACCTGCTTTGCCGTTTAGAAGAGCCACGTATTCTACCCCCCTTTAATGCTTTGTTCTTCCTAATATGACGAGAACAAAACTTGAAATTTTTTATCACATTGTTATTATATTCAAAAAAGTTCTACAAGAATCAATGATTAAGAGGAGGTGCAAGAATTTCCTTTATCTTTTTTTTTTTTCCCAAAGAACTGCAGAGACACTGAAATTTATACTGGATTTGACAGCGTATTTTAGGTCAAAAAGAATAAGTAGAAGTTTACATTTACCCACTGACAGCCCAAGACAGAATTAAAAATGTGCCAGTCAAGTAGAATGATGAAAATGTTCTTATTATGCCCCAAATAAGACAAAAGTAACTTCTGTGACCACTCTATAACTCTCTCTTCCTCCACCTCCACCCCCTTATAAACACGAAGATACTATCTGGCATTTTGCTGGGAGGGACATTTTCTTTCTTCTGAGGGAAGTAGGAAAACCAGGTTGTGGGATTTCTCTTTCTGTTGTTAAAAAGGGAAATACACAGGACTTTAAAAGGGCATTTAGGGGAAAAAACCAAACAACCTTTGCACCTGAATATGAAAGCATCTTAGTTTCATCACAGCTTGTCAATTACACAGAAAGAGCAAAACAATATCACCATCAGTTGGCTAACACGTAATCAAGTACTTTTTGTGTGTGTTTACATATGTGTGTGTCTTTAAGCATATAAAATTTAAAAAAATTATTTTGAAGTGGTTTTTCATTTAGGCAAATTGTAACTATTTAGCTCCTGTTTAATTTCTCAAAAGAGGAAAACATCATATCCTCTGACTCCTGTAGATCAAATTCAAGCACTTTTTAATAGGCATAATAAATAACATTTGACCAGCAAACTACATGTATTAGCTTCTATCTATAAATAGCCGTACAGACAAAATGCCTTCTGTTTCTCCCACAAAACATAAGTTTACACAGAGCCCAACCCAATCTCAACAAGAGCCCTTCCTTTTTACTTTTCTTCTTTCTGTTAAGCAATTTTATGTTGTTAGGCATACAACTCTTCACCGCTGTTTCTACATTGATACTGTAGATTTAGGTAAACGCTGTTACAGTGTTTAATTAGAACCAAAGTTGTAAAAGGGAAGGAGTCTCCAAAAATACTGTTACTCTTAGAGCTGGGGGCTACTAAACTACTGTCCTGGTTTGAGGTAAAACAGGAGCAATTTTGTTCAGTAACTTTACTTTTTAGCCAGGCCTCTTCTAACTGCTGAAATTAACAGCATGTTATGCAGAAGCTGTTCCCTCTCAGAGTGATAAGACCCATGTTTATAGCTCATGCCAAGGCATGGGATGCAGAGAGGCTCCTCCTTATACTTATTGCTGTAACACCCAAAGCCAGACAACTTTGTTATTTGCCCCGATGGAGGGTGGGAAGCAGAAAAGTGTAGAGGGGTCACACCTGTGGGGAGGAGCGGACAGGACAGGTGACCCAAAACTGACCAACAGGGTGTTCCATCCCACCTGCATCATGCTCAAGATAAAAACTGAGGGACCAAAGGGTCACCCCTCTTTCTTCAGTGGCCAGTGTTTAAGGAGGACTCTCTTCATCTGCCTTTGATCCTGATCCTGAATCCAGATCTAGAATCCTGTTCCCATCTGTCGCTGAGTCCAGTCTGGGACTTCCCCAGTGCCTGCCGGTGACATGATTGTCATCCTGGGAGCTTGATAGGATTTTGTATATATTTCATTATTTTCTTTGTATTTTATTGTTAATATTTCATTAAAGTAGTTTAATTCCTTCTAAATTCATAAGTTTCTCTCTCTCTCCCTCTCTCTCTCTCTCTCTCCTGCCTCCTTTTGAAGTGGGATAGGAGAGAGCACAGCTGTCGTTCCGCTTGATTGGGTAAATCCAGTCCAAACCACAACTCCACAGAATTTGCATCCAGACACTGTCACTTTTAACAACCTTCAGATTACCCTTATTCTGCATTTCTTTGTGAGAAACTAACTGCAGCAGGAATCACATCTTTGCATCTCTCTTCTGCTTGTTCATGCTATTCCACAGTTCTTTTCTTCTACCTCCTCCATCCCTGTAGTTGTAGTCTAGGTTTTTCAAACACTAAGCCTATCATAGTGTTTTTCAAATGAGTTTAACAATCTTTTGACATTTTGTGGAACTATGATACTCTTCTGGTATCCCTGTTTTGAAAATTCAAATGGTATTATTTGCTACTACTAAGAGCTTCTTCCTGAAAACAGGAAAGGAAACTTTACAGGCATTTTCCAGTTTGAAAAAGGAATGCTGATTCACAATAGGCTTTAGAAATTAGCAGTCTGCTTCCAAGATGAATGAGAATACCAAATTCAAAATGAACTCTGTCTACCAGTTTAATTGAGCAAATCATGCCTGCTGACTTTGCTCTCCTCTCCAGAGAAGACCTCAGTTGTCTTGCTTTATTTCACTACTAGCAGCTATCCTCACATATCCTGGATAATACTGCTTTAGTAAGATTGTCCTCAGCATGACACACCATGCTCTGCTATGAGCTCCATCAAATAACTCAATAAAATACCAAATAAATCAACCACATGTACTGATACTTTGATAATTCCAGATGTGGGGGTATGGATACTATCAGTCCATTTATTACCGTAGGCCGGGCACATGCTTGCCCTCTCCACTTTAGATACACAGCCCTGGATTGTCCATTATAAAAGCCAAAGTCTAGTGATGTTTCCAATCACTTGTTTGTATTAAGTCACACAGATCTAGCGCAGTGCTGCTGAAACTACTGAAAAAAATGAAACACCATTGCAGTTGCTCTTGACTGTGATTTTTTGAATTTTAAAGTATTTTGAGCCATTTCTTAAAAGAAACATTTTGTTATTACTAGCTCCCTAACCATCCATAGGATTACTTTCACTCTCCACTTACATAGTATTGCAGTGGCAACTGTAATTCTTCACCCAGAAGAGCTAACTATGTTTAGTTTCTCTTAATGCAAATAAACAGTTAGAAACAAGAAACCACTCACTGAAGCCCTAGACAAGTCACGTGTACCAGTGGTCACTGCATGAGTTTAAGGAAATGCCAGAAGAGAGATCTTTCTTTTGCCAGAAGGAACATTGTGTATGTGTTAGGATGGATTAATAATGTTCCTTCTCATAAAGACCACCTGATTCTTCCCATTACCTTCCAGTTTACATATAATATTAAATAACTGTAGTCATCTTGTGTGTATTTTCCATGCCAAAGGCACTGATTAAGAATGTGGGGAGATGGATCAAACAGCATATGATCATGGCTCTGAAAACACCTAAAGAAGACAGCCAAACTGTGGTTGCATGCAGCAACATTTATTCTGAAAGTTTTGGGAATTTAACAGAGCCCTGTATCAATTACAGCCTTAAAAAAAAATGATTTGCCAGTATAATTTCGCAGATACCCTACCTTAAGACTTGTGTTGCTATTCCAGTGCAAAAACTGTGCATCATTAACAATGCTTACATAGACAACAAAATTTAGTATTAATCATGGCAGACATCTGTATAAAATAAAATTTGAAATCCCAAGCATTAGCCTAAGAAATCTGCTCAAGAGGCCCTCCAAGCAAGGAATAGTAATTTACCACACCATTTGCATGCTGGATAAAAATATAATTAGCCAACTCAATTGTCAAATAGCAGAAACTCCAACAAATTAGCCATCAGCAATCGGAAGTAAAGAAATTATGAACAAAAACAATTAATGTAGTCTCCCACAGATGATCTCCTAAACTTCCTGTGGCATTACCATTAGATGTACACTGACAACTTGAAAAATCTTATTAAATAAACACAAAGAAGTTGGCATGTTAAATGATAAAATTACAGAGTAACTGAATCTCCATTTATTGGACCAGTTCAGCTGGTTTAATCACATTTAAATAAATTCATGCATATTTGACCATCAGTCACTGTTTATATTAAGAGAGCTGGAGAGAATTACAAGCGACAACAAAATTCAGACAATTACGTGTGTCAAAATCACAGTATATTTTGCAAAACATCTATTTTTAGAGTGTAGAGCAGTATCTTCTATGAATTCCATAGTGGCTTATGAAGATATTAGTAATTAATATTCCTTTACATTTATCTCCCTACTATGTTTATTTAACCAAATAAAAACATTTTTGATGTTTTGATCAGTGTATACCCTTTGAGATCCAGTAATAGTTTCCTATATCAAAGAAAGCAATAATACTGGCATGAATTTTAATAGGCATTGATTCAACAAACAGTAGCATTCCAAATTCTGGATGCAGTGCCACAACTGCAAAATTAAGCACTAGATGTGAAATATGTTTTTGAATTTACACATATTAAACCTATGGAATGCTCTTCAGAGATATCAGAATGGTGAAGCTATGCCTAACGAAATCTGAACTTCAAATAAGAGTTGAGCCATTTCAATTGCTTAGAGCTCTAAGGCAGCCCCATAGTCCATGGATTTTCAGCTCAGAAAACTAAATGCCTGCTCTAATGTAAGAAAAGATGGAAATAAAATACAAAGAAGCAATTTTGTAATTGAGATTAAATATACTGATTATCAGTCTAAGCTGTCATTTGGTAGCTTAATGTAGATGCTCAAGATTCAGTAAAGTCCTTTCCTGGGAGTCCATAATCACATACAGGATTTTTTTTCTGGCAAAGAAACTCATGCCTTTGGGCTGTTTCTGCAGCTGTTGGGCAGTTCCTGCTATCCAGTTCTCTCTCGGTTCTTGCAGAACACCCAAAAGACCCTATCTGAACTATGGTGACCTAGTTTGCGGAAATAATGCAGAAAAAAAAAATAATTGGGGGGGTAATAAGGTTTTAGTTATTTTCAGTTCAGCTTTTTAAACCGTTCCAGTGTGGTGCCAGAGGAATACCAGTGCCAGCAATGAGGAAAGCAATGCAAAAATGAGTAAGAGGGAAGGAGAATAGTAAACCACTCCTTTTCAGCAGCAGACCATATTTTACTCTCAGTTGTACTGCAGAAATACACCAGAGAATCCTCAAGTACAAAGAGATACGTAATGAGCAAGTGGTAAGAAGAACTTTCTCCTGTTAATTCCCATGCCTTCACTACTTCGTTTCACCACATTTTATCATGTATTTATTTCTTTTTTCATCACTAGGCTGCCACGTCTTTGCATTACTCATGTAATTTTAGTTTTATAAATCATCGCAGTATTAAGAACGTAACATTATCTATATTACTGTTTAATTACTTCAGGCTAAGTAAATTTTAAATGCTCTGAGTATTGAGGCACAAGTACAACTGGCTTGAAGAAGGTCTTGTAATAATGTGTTTTATATAAAGCTACACATGTCAATACTTTATTTTCCCTAACGATTGATATGACATACCAAGAGGAAAAAATTCATAGTAAGCAAGATGAAGCAGTTGCCTTGTGAGGAGAGAATGAACACTCTGGGACTCTTCAGCTTGCAGGTACTCAAGGGGGACACAACCATGCTTTACCAACTCATTAATACAGAGGGTAAGTTGAATGCACAACTCTTACTCATCCCATCCTGACAAACCAAAAGTAGGTTGTGCCTGACAAACCGGTCGGAAAGGGGAAAAACGTACCACTCTACACGGCAGACACAAAATGGCTGAAATCGGAAGCTGTGAGAGGCCCTGGTAGCAGATTGTATCAGCAAGCTCAAAAGAGAATCTGTCCAACAGAACTGCAGGTCAAGCCAACAACTGTTGATGGCAGGAGGGGACTGATCCACAGGAAGTGGCCAGGTTCACCTGCCTTCCTCTCTTGCCTCCCAAATACCTTCTCCTACTGTTCCTGGCAGAGCGGTGGTGCAGGAGAGCACTTTGGCAATTCTGGCTGGTCACGGGCCCATCCACAGGAGTCAAAGCACTGGGGACAAGGGAGCTCTGCTCTGACACAGCACATGCTTCTCATTCTCTCCTGCAGTGCTTTCCACAGCACTGAATTACTCTTTAATCGTTAATTTTATCATAATGCTTTAATGTTTTTGAGATGTGAAGAAACAGAGAAAAAAGAAAGATAGCTACTAAAATTTTTTATTGCAAATTTGAGAGGACAGCACAACTGCATGATGTGTTCCTATTTGCATTCATTTAAATAATTTCCTACATTCATTCATTGATAAGACAGTGCTACAGACTGATAAATTATGGACTGTTATAACATCATGTTTTACACTGCAATGCCATGCCCAGAACTGGTATTCTCTTCCACTGCTGTAAGACATGACACCACTTTCTAAAATACAAATCCAAAATACCATTACTGTTTTCAGACACATATATTATTTAATCATCTTACAAAGTTAATAAACATTCTTGTACAGTACTATTCATTCACCAGTGTTTTTCTATTAAACCATGATATGCTGGAGTATATTTATAGGTTTACAAAACAGATCTGCCTATTTAGACTTATGGGACTTTTTAATGGAAAAGGAGTTGCGTTTGTTTTTTGGGACAGCATACACTGTTATATTCCAGAGGGAGGTAGTTTTAAATGACAGATACCTATCTACTACTGAATTGAAGATGCCTTTGAAGCAACTGATTTGGTAAAACTCTCAGCCGAATTGTTAGGTAATCCTAGTTGCTGAAAATGAAGTATTTTCTACTTCTAAACTTTGTCCTAAGAGTGATTCAACAAGCATACAAAGATAATTCTCAATTTGCCATCCTGATCCAAACACATTCTTCCAAATTCCTTCCATCTACAAACACAGGAGAAGTGTCAAGCCTTCTTCCCAGAGGATACTCTTCTCAGTCTTCCAGAAATATTCAGAACTGTTGACATTGTTTTTCTAAGGCATTTTTATTACTGTTCTCAGTTGGACTGATTTCTCGTTCCTTGTTTTTGTTTTGTTTTGTTTTTCCTAAAGACCAGTTATTTACCAAAGGTAAATAGAATATGAAAAGATTAAGCATTAAAAAAAGGCCTCTGAAATCTACTTAAAAGTAGTCCAATAGATTTTTTTTCAGCTTAGCCTGTCTGTGGAATTTTCAATGCCTACAGGACCTGAATACAACGACTGAAACAGGGGTCTGCACTGCAGAAGTCACATCAATAAATCACATTCTCTTCTGACAAAAAGGACAACGAAAGAGTTACTATCCATTTGATTAATCATGTTTTTCTTATAAGTCTTTATGCCCAAAATACCTGGCACAAGAAAACACACCTAAATTTTTGTTTCTTCAAAGGGGTATCACACATTAATTGTCTGTACGCTTTTCAATTTACAATATATTACAAAAGTAAAAGTCTTGAAACATGATTTATATTTAGTACAACTACAGAATGCTAAATTATGTTTTCTTGTCATAATTGAACCCTTTGACAATAATGAAATCTTTAACGGAATTAATAACTGTTAGGAGCACTTAACAATATGAATTTATCCGAGACAGAATAACCCATAGAAGAGCAGGAAGTCCAAGAACATAATTTCTATGTTTTCTGAAGTATCTATTAAATATGCCCACCGAAAGTTAGATATTCCCCATTCTTTCTTCCCCAGTGATATTTATAGAGACTCTCTATCTCCAAATCTGCATACCTCAAGGATCTGCCATAGGTTAAGAATTATTTCTGTAGCTTATCCTTGGCACTGTTTTACAGAGTATACTTCTTGCATGAGTTGCAACATGTAAATTTCTAGGAAACCATAGAAACTATGACAATCAAACTGTGTCATAAATAGTACTCATGAGATGGAAGCCATCACCATAAATAATAGTTGAACAGTTGAACTTTCTTTCTGTACATATTTTCTTCTCCCCCATCACTGTGCTACAGTGAATTGTGGTGCTCCATAAAATATGCTGGGAAGCCATGAAGCCCAAAGACAAAGCCTAGAACATACAATTGAAGCAGGCCATTTTCTTCTACATAACGTTAACTCATATAGAAAAACATGTCTCCATCACTGTATGTCCCGAGACAACAGCAACATCAATAACTGCATAGCAGAAATGAAGGCGTTTCTATCTACCCTGCACCTTCATTAGTCTGTGGGGGGCAATATAAGGAAAAAGCAATGAAAAGAAATTTCACTAGCAAATTCAGAAATATGACTGCCTCTACAGCAGATGTGCTGGTTCAATTGCGCTGTTTTCCAAAAAATTAAAAAAGGAATGACCAAAAGATACCAAATTATAATCCCATATCACAGAATCATACCTTCAAGGAAATTTCAGAAACCAGAAGTTCATTTTCACCACTCTCACTCTGTTTAATAATTACACTGAAAGATGTCCACGAAGACTAAAATTCAAGCATCAAAATAAAGAAGGGCTTTTTTTCAACAAATCACCCACAAAATTTTATCAAACTGCTTCAAACTACTGGTTCCTTCTAAATCATTAACAAAATGCATGTTAGTGATCTGACACACTCAATTGGCATAAAAATAAACATTTTTCAGAAGTTTTATAACAGTTTGCTGAATATCTCAATAAAAGCAAAAGCACTGACTTCTGATATACCATCCAAAGTCTGTTCTTGCTGAGCTTTAAAGGCAAGCTACTCAGTTTCCATCAATATAGTGATTCTGATTATCAAAGAAGTTTATACCAATCTAACTGAGATCTGAAAAACTTTTGTCAATGGCATTTCTTTAAACTTGTATTGATGTAACAGGATTAGAATGAGATCCTAGGGGATATGATCACCCCAGCCATCTTTGGCAAACTACACAATGTAGTAAGCATGAATCCAATACCACCGCTTTCCCCTCTTTTTCCCGTTTTTCCCTCTTTACTTTTTCTTCCACCTCTCCTGTCCAAATCACAAATCTGACTTTTAAAAGATGATTGCTGAAATGGGATCTCCTGCTATAATAGCCTTTCTCCCATTAAATTACATGAATAAAGTCAGAAAGCAACATCCTGCATGCTTGAACGTAAAACAGTCTGATGCCAGTGGCAACCTGTGCCTTCACTGCTGTCTTGTGATCCATAAAGCTATGTCAGTTCACAGCCTGTGATTATATTACACCTGTAAATCTACAGCTGAATATGCCAACCTGATCTGTGTGATTGGCTGACATTTCTCCATCATCGACTTACCATGGGGATCTCAGTGAAACTGCAGTCTCCATCACAGAACCAAAAATTTGCATTGCAATCAGGGCAGATATCTATTGTCAGAGTCCTGCAGGAACCAATAGGTCTCAAGTGCCCCAACCAGCCTCACCAGTGACCTCCACCCATGCACCCATAAATGTGGGTCCGGGGGCACCCAGACCTGGCCTAAGCTATGCTGAAGTTACACCTGTTCCCAGCCCCGCTCCTGGCTGTTCCTGCACTGTCACTGGGATTTCCCAGACTAATCTCAGACCTGACTTGTTACCTCACCTTTCGCTGCACCACTGACTGCTTGACTGTCAGTGGGACCTGCCGCCAACCCTGCTCTGCTCAGCCAGCGCAGGTGCTGTGGGATGGTGCCCCACTGGTGATGGCCCTGCCTAGCCTGGGTAGGGGTTACCCCCAGCCTCCTGACCCTCATGGACCAGCCCCAAAGCCCATGCTGGAGTAGCACAGAGCTAGCCAGCCTTGCAAGTGTAGATAGCCTGACTGGCAACTGCCTCACAAGGTATTTTACCTCTGCTAACAGAACGCTTATTATGCATAGCAGTTTCAATGTGACTTTTCTTTATTTTGAGCTCCTTACTCACCTTTTTGTGGAAAAAAAAAAATCCTTTCAGAAAAAGAAAGGAAGCTATACAATATTTCTGAAGTCTTTGATTTGTTAAAATGTGTTTTTCATCCTCACTTTACATAAAATATTGATGAAGAACATGACAGTAAAATATCATATTTAAGCCCTTTGAAATTGCAAAAGAGATTTCCAGTTATTTTCACATAAATCCAGTACTAAAAGATATTGTAAGTTATTGGTGACCTTGTGCAAATCTGCATTAAAAGGTTTTCATGCAATCTGCATAGAAGTTACAAAGAATTATCGCTTAGAATTTTTTTATAAGTGTATGTTAATAGATAGTTTAAGAACAGCTGTATTCTAGCATCTAAACTACTTTTATGATGATGAATAAAGTTTCAGTGAAAGAAAGAAAAGGCTATTAAGATTTGCCAAACTTGAAAACTCTTCATGTCCTACTTTCACATATTACAAGTATTTAATACCACCTTACAGCAAAGGCTAATAAAAACAATAGTCCATGTAAATCTGTTTCTTACAGAATGAAACAAATTTAACTCTTAACAAAAACCACTGATTTCATGCAATTCATCAGAAACTGAAGAAGGAAAAACATGGATACAAGAGTCCAAGTCTGATGACACTATACTCCATATAAATACTCCTAACACCCCTGGTGGTTCTCTGGGTACTTCCGTGGAAGGGAGAGGGCTGGAATCAATGTTTTGAAGACACCATCTCCAACTTCCCAAGACAATTTCTCAGTGCAATCAGAACCCATGTGAAGAACCTATAGCAGTGACTATGGACAGAGAGACAATATCTTATAGTAAAACTTCCACATCTGCAGGTAATGAGCATGGGCTAAGGCAAAAGATACACTATACAAGAGATGTATGCATTGTGATGCTTACATTTTTGGGGGACGACCGACGTGAAGCACAATCTCCATCTCTACCGACTAATGAAGAAATACACATAACATTTCAGAAAAAGATGATGTTTTACGATCTACTTATGTTTTTACATATGTTTATGTTCTAAGTATCTTAGGGATTTCTTGGTAAAAAGGCAAGCCTAGCATGTCAGGGATTGTAAAATTTCAGTAAAATTCAACAGGCACTTAAAAACATGCTGGTCAGTCATTTGAATCATATTTTGTGGTAATGGTAAAGGTCACCTATGAAAGCACAAACAGCAAGTAGATACTTAGTCCCTATTTATTGCCTTTGTAGTTATAAAGAATGTTCTAGAGGACTAGAGAAAGCACATGACCCTTCTAGGCTGCAAAACTCCAATGAAGTGATATCCATTACCATCCTATCAAACTTTGGTAGCTTTACCCCTCTGCAGTCAGAATTTCAGTAATAATTCTGTTGGAATCTCCATCCAAAGGGAGAAGTGAAGAAATGGAGTTTCATGTTTGTTCTGAAGGGGAGAGGTCAGAGAGCACCTGTTGTTCTTTTCAGTGGCCAGTCCAGACCAAACCACAACAGTTCCTTAAAACCTGACACCATGACCCTCCATGAAGCCATCACAGGGAACTGAATCTTGTAGCTCTGAAATAGCAGGAGTGTTTGGAATTCTGTACTTACAGAGAAAACCACCAGTTCCTTTCACTCTTCTACTTTGGTATTGGTAGTATTCAGTTGGAAGAAAGAAGTTAAGGAAGTGCAAGAACTGTCAGTATGACTGGGAGGAAGCAAAAGAAAGTGGGGAAAAAAGTCCTGTTAGTCAGCTTTTCATTCGACCTTCAATCTTTTCTTCCTTTAAATCCATATTCTCCTTTAGTCTTTAGAATTGTTGAGGAATTTCTGCAAGATCTTTCCAATACCATCACCAAGAAAAAATTGACAAGGAAAGCATGCCTTGTTCTGCAAAGTTGTACTAAATCCAATAAGAAATTAACTTGGTCATAGCACGATAAGGCCTAGGAGATTGTTTCAATTTACAGTCTCCATAGCTTTAAACACACCGAAATGACACAGTGAGTGTTCAGCAAAAGCACCTGATGTTTCAAAGTCAATCTGGCCAGTAACTGTCAGGAAATAACATGTCAGTCATTACTATGAATGAATAGTATCCTCAACAACCCATTAATGGAAAAATCACAGAGTAAGTCAGATTCTCACTTCTGTCGGTCTGGAAAGACGGACATGATTTTCATACAATTGTTAGATGAAGAAAATCATAAAACAATGCATCTTAGAAGGGACCTTGTCAAGTCCCACCCCCCAGCTCAAAACAACATAAACTGACCACAACTAGCAGTAGAAATAGGGAAAATGCAGCATTTAGACTTGCATTTTGAAAGTTCTCTATTCCACAAAAGTAAAATAATAACAGAAATGTAAAATTAATCTTGCTAATCGAAAAAGGAAATAAAACTCCTAACTTTATCTCATTAATTTGTTAACCATGACTGTAAAATCAGAGTACACTGCACTGTGCATCTTCAACAGAAATGAACATGGAGAGTGGATTTTACTCTTCCTTGGAGTACCAGAGCCAGCTAAACATAGACAATCCCACTAGAAATGGGGTTCCTGTTGTCCTGTTGGTATTTATGCATGTTTCCCAGCTCAGACTGTTTCTTAGTTCTGATATAGTATCTACTGTTGTTTAACCGAAATTTAATGAAAACATGATTAACAGATAGTTTATTTTTATAAAGAAAAGCATAAATTCCTCAGTAGTAGACAGTGTTACTTTGTTATGGGACTGCCAGCACTTAAAACACACTACAATCTTAAGTGGATGTTTTGAGGCAGCTAATGCTTCAGTTTCTTCATTATGGTTCTAGTCATTTGAGTTCCAAAATAATGGCAAGTACTAATACACTGGCTCTACTATTAGCATTTCATTTATTGAAGATTTGCCCTCTGTTACTTGATAATACACTCTAAAGCAAGATCAAAAGTAAACATAAATTCCAAATTTTTATGCAAACTCTTGAAGAAGTTCAGGAAAAAAACTTAAGGTGCTTTAGGAAAAAATTTCAAGATTATAGACTTTTATCGAGCCCTATTTGCATTCCTCAGAATAATGATACTGTGAACAGAGAAACATTTCAGAAATATTTGTCTTTAAAATATGTCCAATCCCAACTGCATGCAACATCACAGCAAAATTAGAATGTTTATTTTACAGTGAACATTCTTGTCCTAGCGTCCACAACAATTACTGAGAAACTAAACTGCAAATACTCAAAAAAAAAAACCCCAAACCCCAAAAAAACCCCTGCCACGCCAAAACCTCTTGAAATTTTAATTGTTTGATAGTGACAGAAATTCAAAATAGAAAATTTAAAAGATGTTGTTAATCTCTAGCAAATTAATGATTATCACTTACAGTATAAACTTTCAAATTTCAAAATTATACCAAAAATTATACTTTGAAGTCAGAAAAATACAACCAATGTTTACAGATATAAAAAAAATGAACAAAAAATCTAATCTTTTTATTTGAAATTAGTATCTAGACAATGTGTCTATATAGAAATGGTTGAAATACCATTTTATTTAATACAGAAGACTAACTGGAGCTATTTGTTGCTGTTCTTGATAAAAACCTTCATTGAGTGATAACATCAAAAAGGGTCATTTCTACTGTAGCACAACTATATGCACCTCTAGTTGATGATCTCAACTGTTTTTGTTATCAAGCAGTAGTATCAAAATAAAACTCATCACTGCAAAGAGGTCAACATGAAGAACATATAAGGTTTTTAGATATTCGTACTAAATGGATAAATACATAACCAAAACCCAGAAAAACTTGGTCCCTAGCATTTTATTACAATACACTAGGAGAATGTCTCCTACATCCATGGTCAAGGTCTACAAAATGTAGTTACCGCAAATGTTCCTTTTACCAAACTCAGTCACTGGCTTGTTGGTTGAAGCACAATGTCTTTTGATTCTCTAACTCCTGTATCCAGGAAACAGGAATAAAACTATCTCAAATTACATATACATTGTGACTATAAAGCACTTTGAGGTCTGTAAATCAGAACCATTTTCTGTAACAATTTAGCAATACTATGGCTTTGGCAGGGAAAAAATGTGAATGTTCAGGACAGTGAAAACTCATAAATGTTATAAAAAGGAAATAAACAGTCAGCTTTTCATAGCTGTGAAACTTCTTTTACAGATTGCATGCTAGATTTTTTACTAAGTCCTAAGCCCTCCTGCTTAGAGGGTACAACAGCAATAGCTACAGGTAATGGTTACAATAGAAAGTGGAATAGAAGCAGATTACAGAGTGAAGCTATAAGCACCATGTTCCCTATAACCACAATATATACACTTCATGAGATCTACTCGTAATCTGGTCCTGTGAGTGGTAAGTGAAGGACCACATAACAGATGGAAAACATGGGGACATGTGCTTCCAGAGCACATCTTCAAGTTTATTTTTCTCCAAGAGGAAATAACATTGAAATTCCTCAGTGATGAAAAAAAAAGTGACAGTTGTTGAAGACAGACCTGCTTCAAACACACTCCCAACAATATTTTGCCAACGATTAAAAGGTGAAATTTCAGAGTGAACATATTTAAGCCTCATAAAATCTATAAGCAGGTAAGAATGGTGCCTTTGTTAACTGACTTCTGTATGTCTTTAAATGGAGCTCAAATTTGTGGAAAGTAAGCTGACATCTGCCTTGACAAAATTTATCTAAAATTAGAGGGAATGAATTCTGACATTTTCTTAAGAACAGAAATTCATCATTAAGCTAGAAGTAACAGTTACTATTACAATAAACAAACGGAACTATAAGCCTTCATTTTCTATGGTCTTTCCTCTCAACATGCTTTCTTACACTTTCTTTTTTTATCTATAGGGTATTAAACTTTGGAATGTTAAAACAAGGAAACACCTAAGGTAGTATATAATCTCAAAGAGCAGATCAAGAAGTAACAAACTACCAGTTTATATGTAGTTAAATTTAGACATCCGAGACTGAAAGTGATAAAATGGTATTGCAATGACTGCATCCAATCTGGTCTATGGCTTGCAAACTTTCTACTCAGCCCCTGAAAAGAATAATATCATATACAAACACTCA
Organism: Chionis minor; assembly: GCA_013398295.1. Taxonomy (NCBI): domain Eukaryota; kingdom Metazoa; phylum Chordata; class Aves; order Charadriiformes; family Chionidae; genus Chionis; species Chionis minor. Next base: position 492,133 of record VZSF01012080.1, on the reverse strand, counting down.
ATTTATGTAACAAATCCTGGTGAAATATTAAGAAATATTTAAAATTATCTTCGCATATCATAGTTTGGCACATTAAGAGATGTAGGTGGGCTTTCGCAAATGCTGAACACATTAATATTGTCTAAGGTCAGAAATGTGTAAAGTAGAAATAAATTTTTGACAACATGTTGTATACTTTTTATGATGGAATTTTTTCAGTAACAAATTAAAACCTAGGTTAGATTTTAAGACCTAGTTAAAAAATGAAGCCTTCTACACAACAGGAAATTCCCATGCACATCACTTCACTTTGGACAGTCTTAGTTGACAGAAGTTAGAAAATGTGACGCCCATCTACAAGAAGGGCAACGAGGAAGATCTGGGGAACTACAGGCCTGTCAGTCTGACCTCAGTGCTGGGGAAGGTTATGGATCAGGTCATCTTGAGTGCCATCACAGGACACATATAGGACAAGCAGGTGACCAGGCCCAGTCAGAAACGGCTTATGAAAGGCAGGTCCTGCTTGTCTAACCTCATCCCCTTTTATGACAAGATGACCTGCTTAGCAGACAATGGAAAGGCTGTGGATGTTGTCTACGTGGACTTTACTGAAGCCTTTGACACCGTTTCCCACAGCATTCTCCTGGAGAAACCGGCTGCTCCTGGCTTGGATGGGCATATACTTTACTGGGTAAAAAAACTGGCTGGAAAGCCGGGCCCAAAGAGTGGTGGTAAATGGAGTTAAATCCAGTTGGTGGCCAGTCACAACTGGTGTTCCCAGGGATCAGTATTCAGGCCAGTTCTGTTTAATATCTTTACCAATGATTTGGACAATGGGATCAAGTGCACCTTCAGTAAGTTCGCAGATGACATCAAGCTGGGCAGGAGTGTTGATCTGCTTGAGGGTAGAAAGGCTCTACAGAGGGATCTGGACAGGCTGGATCGATGCGCTGAGGCCAACTGTATGACATTCAGCAAGGCCAAGTGCCGGGTCCTGCTCTTGGGTCGCTACAACCTCATGCAATGCTGCAGGTTTGGGAAGGAGTGGCTGGAAAGCTGCCCAGAGGAAAAGGACCACCAAGTGTTCGTTGGTCAACAGGCAGCTAATATGAGCCAGTAATGCTCCCAGGTGGCCAACAAGGCTAACAGCATCTCAGCTTTTATCAGTGTGGCCAGCAGGACTAAGGAAGTGACTGTCCCCCTGTACTCGGCACTGGTGAGGCTGCATCTGAAATACTGTGTTCAGTTTTGGGTCCCTCACTACAGGAAAGACATTGAGGTGCTGGAGTGAGTCCAAAGAAGGGCAACTAAGCTGGTTTAAGGCACAAATCTTAGGACAAGCGGCTGAAAGAACTGGGGTTGTTTAGCCTGGAGAAACAGAGGCTCAGGGGGGACTTCATCACGCTCTTCAACTAATTGAAAGGAGGTTGTCATGAGGTGGGGGGTCAGTCCTTTCTCCAAAGGAACAGGCAGTAGGGCAAGAAGCAATGGCCTGAAGTTGTGCCAGGGGAGGTTTAGATTGGATACTAGGAAAAATTTCCTCACAGAAAGGATTATCAGGCTGCCCAGGGAAGTGGTTGAGTCACCATCCCTGGTGACTGAATGTGTAGATATCATCCTTAGCAACATGGTTTAGTGGCTTATTGGCAGATTTGGCAGTGATAGGTTAATGGTTGGACTCCATGATCTTAAAGGTCTTTTCCAACCTAAACAATTCTATGATTCAGGACATACATTTTGCCCTTAACAGGCTAACCTTAAAAGTAAAGTTTAGAAACCTAGATGGTATGCTTAATATGCGTGTCAGAGAAGCTCTGAGAAGATTCAGGAGAAAATTACCATCTGAAAGCTAAATTCCAAGTTCTCTGGAATTCCTGGAAGCAAAATAATGTCACACATAAATTTATCTCAGATTTATTTTTCCATTTCCCGATCCATTCAATTTTGTCCATGGTGACTTCAGAGACATTTTCACGCATATCAGTTATGTGGCCTGGCATCTATATAGTTATACTTTGGTTTGTCTACAATAAACAAAATTATTAATCTATGCAAATATCTTATTTTCTATTATATAAAAATATAAAACCTTCTGCACTCTCATACCACATTTTTCACTGTTGTCTGTGAAAATGAGACATTTTCACAAGTGAAACAGTGCCATCTTGTGTATTATGGACTTTTTCTCTTGCCAAAGCTGGAATATTCTTCCCTAGAGATGTCCATAGGGGTTTTTTTTGGCCAAGAATGATACAAAGTGCCATAGATAAAGTTTGCAATTTAGCAATGAAAATATTCAAGTCATTCACAAAACCCTGTTAAAATAACTTAATGTCTTCCATTGAAGAAAGCAAAAATGAAAACCAGTTTTCAAATGAAACACCACAGTAAAGTTAGATTCAGTTCCCCACAAACACATTTTACTCATGTGATATCTTAAACTGCAGTCTCTCTGTATAATGGTCTAGATTCAGGTTTTTATTAACAGCTTTAAAGTTTAGTTTATATAGGCTGAATCTTCATCTGTTTAATGTCTCTGAGTACCTGTATAAGTCCGCATCATACAGTTCTTAAAGTATTGATGACCACCATTAAAATTGACAACATAGCTTACAAGATTTTACTTTCAGTCTATAGATACTACTCTAAACTATTATTGTTTTAGACAACCAGAAATAATTAATTGGTAGTACAGTATTCTAATAAATATCATGAGAATGAGCAAATAACAATTTTAATTAACAGTTCATATTTGCATTCATTCGAATGCTAAAAACAACCACAAACCAAAACCCAAAAAGCCACAAGAAAACTGTTTAACAAACACTGATATCAATACAAAGTAATTAATAACTCTAGAGCAGCTCTTGGTGAATGCTTTTGGAATTGTAAAGTTACATGGTGACTTGTACTCACTATAATTTGGGTAGACACATGCACAAAATGCAGTTGTTTTATCAGCTGATAATTCAATGCTTTTTGCATCCATAAAATTATTAATTCCTGCTGATTATCTCTAACTTTGCTCAGAAAAGCAGGCTAAAGAACATAGCTGCTTATAGGACATGAAACTCAGCAGCAGTGACTAAATGAATATTCCTGTTCAATTTTTTAAGTAATGATGTCATCTATTCCTATCATTTTGAAAATTTCAGTATGTCCCAGCCTTCTTCTAAGTTGGCACAAATATTACAAAGCTTCTAAAACAAAAATAGACAATTTTAAAAATCATAGATAACATACCAAATTATACTGCCCCATACTTTAAAAAAAATGTACCAACTGAGAGGAAGATTTCTGGGGAATAAAATGCTAGACAAATGGCAAGACTGAATGTCAAGAGTTGATAACTAGCAGAAAGGCAATTATGAACTAAATAATGTTTACATTAGGAAATAAAAACTCTGTCTATCACAGGCATAATCTCAGGAGTGCTCCATGTCACTCTTTTAACTTGCTGTGATGAAACTGATAGAAACAGCTGTAAGTTTATATGAATACTTATAACTATCTGTATTTCAGAGCCAAATACAATTTGACACACTACCTATTAAGGAGTTGTGCTCAGGTTAAGGAATAAAGAATAGATAGAAACTCCTACGTCTTCTATCTATTTGCAGTGCACTGTGAAATGTTCCAGACTTTATGGCTATTTTTATAAACAATTCCAGACCAATGAAATTAAGGTAAGCAAGATTCATTTTCTGCTCATACTTTATTTTTCAATCACAACCCTTAAGATGTGCTAAAATATTCAGAGAACAAGTCTTTCATCTCACTAAGCAGAGTAAGCTCTCAAAAGGTTCAAACTGATATTAACAATCTTCAAAATATTAAATATGTCACTCAGCTACTAGAACCACTCCTGGTGGTGGGAGTCCAGAGCCCCAGAACTACAGAAAAGCCCCAACACTGAGACAGAATTTCAAATATTACATCAATTAAATTAATCTTCTCTAAGCATAGGTTGACACTAGGGAAAAAAGATACTGAAGCAGATTGACACTAAAATTGTTAGCAGTTGCAGTGAATGGGGAGAGAGTACTTGCTCTAGGTAAATAAAATTGCTTTGTATGGAAGAGATGATGAACCCGGGGAGAACAAAAGCAAGTGTCTCTAGGCAAGGACTTAAGAGACCTGAACTTATTTCTCACTTCTGTGAAATTTTTATCCCTACATTTGACATACCCACTATATATTTCTACATATGCGTATGCATGCACATATATACATATGCAAGCACACACACACATATACATCTCTCTTCTGTGTATATTGTGCATATCAAGTCACAACATAAAAATGTTACAACATAGACACACTATTTTGAAGCAGGGATCATTCACTTGGGCAGAAAGCCACAGATCTCGGGGTCCAAGGTGGTTTGGACAACTTGTTTGATATTTTAGCACACCCCTTTTCCTCCTGTGCCTCTATTTTGCAAATGCAGAAAGGGCTTAATAAGTTTCTTTTCTTCAGCTCTTATGTGTGAGGTTTAGTTAATTATCTTGTGTGTGTGTGACTCAAACACTACAGTCACAGTAATCATATACAAGTCCGATGATAAAAATGAACTACAATCATAATGAAAAGGAGAACAAGTCCACACAAAGTTTATACTTCAAAAAGGGAAGAAGTTTTAAAAATTTGTTTGTACATCACTGGACCAAATGAAAAAGTGGCCACTAAAGAACTTATCCATTAAAAGAAAGCAACGGCATACCTAAAGAACTTTGATTTTATTTCTAAATCGCATTCCAGCAACTTCCAGAGAGGTCATGCAATTAATTGTTAAGATACAAAAATAAATCATTAAGGACAAAAAGACAAGTAGGTAAACAATGCAGATCGTTCTGGCTGTACTTATGTAGCACAGTCCACTCCATGCTAATCCACCCAAGCTTGTTTAATAAAATAAAAATTGTATTTCTAAATTTCTTAGTCTCCCAGTATTATCAAATACTCTGCTTATGTAAATAAGTTCAGTACTAAATTCCATTTTAAATACATCATTACAATATATGTGTTTAGTTTGCATGCTACTGTTTGGAAGTCAGAAATAAGAAAAATTCAATTATCTGGTTATCTGTGATGATTAATTTGACAAACATCAGGCATACATTAGAAAGAAAATAGATACTACTACATGAACATGTAGTGACTGTATTCAGATTTCTGTCAAGCTTACACAGAAGTGAGAGTTCCACATTACGATTATAGCACACAATGCTTTCTGTATCAGCCGCAAAATAAGAGCGCATCACAATAATAAGCAGAAGACAATGTTTTAAGTGCAAAGAAGTGTGCACATGCAACTAGGATCTCAAAACATGACATCCAAATATTTGCACAGCTCATACTCAACCCAGTGGTTCTTTAGCTGGGATATTTGTTACTTAAATTGTTACATATATATTATCAGAAACAGCATCATCCAACCTCTTGAAATAAGTCAAAATATTACAATGGGTGTATAAGGCCTTCTAGGAAGCTCAAAAGCTGGTCTTTATAACTTTAGTATTTTCTTTTTCGTTTGTCTATTATGTAGTCTATTTTGTAGCAAAGCCTTCTGACAATATAACAATTTTGCTACAAGAGGAACTTGTATATACTTAGGTTACCAAGGATCAATTATTAGCAATTCCTAGTCAAATCATTCACATATAAATCTAGTATTCACAAAAAACCAGTTTTCTCTAGGATCTCAAAGTTGATTTAAAAATAATTCTCCAAATATTGCTGATTGTTTCTTTAGTTTGTTCTACATCTTTCAAAATGTGACGAAGAACATCCACCCTCAACATTCACACCGCTCGGAAATAACTTATACCAGGGTAAGGTAAGGCAAACTGCATCCATTTAAAATTAAGGGTGTGCAATCTGATTCCTCTTTATCTTTAGCTACTATAGCTCTTTGTGCCATCTCATACACCTTACGTGAAGAGTTGACGCAAGCTGAAAAGATGTGGTAGCAGAGAAGTAAATGAGGCTACACCAGCTAACAGAATACATCCTTTATCTTAATTTGACTGGCAAATTATTGGTAGAATGACTTTTCAATACAATTTTAGCATCTGAATGATAAAGAGAAAACCATAGGATCGTAGAATACCACGTTAGAGGGGACCTCAAGGATCATCTGGTCCAACCTTTCTTGGCAAAAGCACAGTCTAGACAAGACAGCCCAGCACCCTGGTCAGCTGAATCTTAAAAATGTCCAGTGTTGGGGAATCCACTACTTCCCTGGTGAGATTATTCCAATGACTTGTCCTGATTGTTCCCACTGTGAAAAATTTTCCTCTTGTGTCCAACCAGAATCTCCCCAAAAGTAACTTATTCCCATTACCCTTTGTCTTTTTCACATGACTCCTTGTAAAAAGGGAGCCTCCATCTTCTTTGTTGCTGCCCTTTAAATACTGGAACATGGCAATATGGTGTCCCCTAAGCTTTCTTTTCTCAAGGCTGAACAAACCCTATTTTCTCAGCCCTTCCTCATACGGCAGGCTTCCCTCTCGGTGCAACTGTCAGCCAGTTCCCCACCACAGTGTGGTGGACTGTGCCAGTTCAGCACAGACGACTTGTCTAGAAATGTAATGCATCAGCTTCTCTAGGGAAACTAGGAGGCTGTGGGGAATTCTTTACCTCCACCTACCTTACTACCTACACGCATCCACTGTACTTGTTGCTAAGGCAGAGAGTTATTCTTTCACAAATTTTCTAGGTCTAATCTCCAGTAAAACCAAATTTTTAAAAAGAGGGTTTGGAGCAGGAGGTTAGTAGGAATCATAGAATCATAGAGTAGTTTGGGTTGGAAGTGACCTTTAGAGATCATCTAGTCCAACCCCCCTGCAATGAGCAGGGACATCCTCAACTAGACCAGGTTGCTCAGAGCCCTGTCCAACTTGAATGTTTCCTGGGATGGGGCATCTACCACCTCTCTGGGCAACCTGTGCCAGTGTTCCACCACCAGTGTTGTAAAGAATTTCTTCCTTATATCTAGTCCAAATCTTCCCTCTTTTAGTTTAAATGCTGATACAACATACAAGATTTGTTGAGGAGGGATTTATTCAAGCATTTTAAAGACTTTGTAGTATTATTTCTTGGTCTCAAAGTCTGACCTTTACCTTCTGCAGCTATGAATCTGGTCAAACTTCTATAAACTCAGGAAGCTTGCATTTCCACAAGTGGAGAATCCAGATTTAATTCTAACCTCATCACACATCACATCACGTTTTCTAAAGAACGATGCCTGAAGACTATCTTCTAAAAAAGTTTTACTTAACAGAAAAATAGAAAGATGAATCTCGAAACCTTAAGCGAGTTGTTAGGAAAAAAGTGAAAAAGAAAGAAAAAGTAAAGTGATTCAACTTTTGTATTACAATGAAAGGGACTAGCAGTTCCAAAATACAGACTGCAGCTGGGAAGAATAGGTGAAGGAAACTGAAAGGGGATAAGAGATGCAAAGAGATAGATATTCTTTGCACTGACATATTTCAATTACAATTTTATTATACAATTCTATTCATTAATGGAGAGCAAGCTCGTTCAAGATGTTCAAGTGCATCTCTTAAATGACATTCATGAAATATTATCATTCATATTCCCATAAATGTTCCAAATATGTCTTGCTCCTAAAAGAATGCTTCTGCCACTTTATCATCTTTTGCATAGAATTTTTTCTGTGTATTTTAGGGGATAATGTTAATAAATCTACCATATATTACACCATAACATTCAAGTTCTGAGAACATACTTGAAAACCTTCAGAAGTACTTCCCAAGTACAAGAGCTTCTACTATTTCCCTTAAACATACTATAGCAGCCTTTGTTTTGGGGAAGTACGTCTTGATATTCAGCTTTATATATCCTATTTCTCCTTTATATCACCTATTTCCTCCGTAGTTAGTGCCAACCTTACCATTCCAGTATTCCAAATGACTGCTTGGTAACAATCTGTTATGCAAATATAACTGCCTAAATTCACCTTTATTTATATCATTCCTGCTTAAGACAAGGGACTGCTGGCACTGGAAACACCATGAGATACGGTACAACAGGTCCACCCATTCATTAGAATGACTGACAGACAGTTTTACAATTCCCTGAAGTCTACCAGCATGTGACAGAATACAAAATCCACCACACATGATCAACATGGCTCCTGCAAAAGATGAAAAAATAAGCTTATCAGACATGTTCTGATGTACAGCAGTGGTAAAAACACCTCATGCTTCATTATATATGGTTTGGTGTAGTAATTACAGAATAAGCACCCTCTGATCGATTTTATGCACTATGTTCCTGAATATTTCATTAAAACTTTCATACTGATACTTTAGGATCAATTAAATTTCCAAAGCACAGGCACTAGCGCCATTTGAGCATCCGAGAACTGCTGTTCCAACAGAGGCATGGATCCACACCGACCCTGTCGTTTCAGCCCCTGTGTGTGTCGTTTCAGCTCCCCTGTGTGGAGGTGGACAGCTGAGGGTGCGCTGAATGACAGCCTGTCGGTATCTCCTTGGAGTCTCAAATGACCAATGCACCTAAATACCTGGTGGGGAGGGCAGAAAAAAGACAGACTCCAGCTCTTCTCTGCAGTGCTCAGTGATAGGCCAACAGGCAATGGGCACAAATTGAAATACAAGAAATTATGTGTAAACCTAAGGAAAAAATAATGTTTCACTGTGGGGGTGATGGAACACTGTAACAGGCTGCAGAAACATCGACATCCTTGGTGATATTCTGAACTTGAATAGACATACCCCCTGGCAATCTGCCCTAGTTGACCCGGTTCTACACTTTCTACTATACTTTCTCTCCTTCTTTTCCTCTTTTATTGCAACTCGTAAGGAGATTTGGGCACTAGCAGATGTGGGGGGAAAAAATATGGGAGGGAAGGGAATTCCTCGCATAGTGAGAACTCCTGAAGCAGTATGTGAACAGTAGCCAGCTTAATTACATTACTAGAGGAGCTGATCAAACCAGTGAAACAATGTTTTATCACTTCTTCAACACAGATTTCCCTAGCACTGCTACCACATAATGTTCTTCAGAGTGAAGAGCTGTAAATTAGGCCTTGATGACATAATTCTTTGAAAAATATGACAAGAGCTTGTCAGTTAATATTTGCCTTTAATCTTTCTTATCTCCTTAATACAGAAAAATAGAATGTCATTGTTTTGAACTTGAGTTATGAGGTAATAGGTTTTGTTAGCTTATTAACAAGGTTACTGCACAAAGACAGGCAGAATGTAATTCTGTTCATTTTCTTCCAGGGAACACCTTTCTATTTTTCATTTTTTTAAGATTCAATAACTTGTCCCTAATAAAGTGGTATTCCACCTCTGCTCACTGCTGCTTTGAAAACTGGCTAGTATTTAAAACATGAATCAGTGAAAAACAGCAATATATCGTGTCAAAAGGAGGTGTCTGGTAAATGCTGCTGGGATGAGTGTGGGGTCATGTTTTAATTAAATTCCTCATTAGTAATCTGAAAAAGAGTATAAAGAGCATGCTAATGAGATTCACATATCTAAATCAGAAGGTGCCTTACAGTCCAAACAACACAGAAAAGTTTGGAATGTGGGGGAGGAAAATCTCCTGTCCTTGATTTGGAAATTTTTCCATTATCTGGCAGGTTTAAAAAAAAAAAAATCAAGTGCAGAAATGAAATCTGAATTCAGCCATTTCGTTTTGTGGGATGTTGGGTTTGGGGTTTTGTTTTGGGTTTGTTTTTTTTTTTAATTGTGTTTTTTTCAATTTGTTTTTGTTTTGTTTTTCAAATGAGAAATGGAAGGCTGTTCTTATGAAAGATATCTTAGAGACAGTAGTGGTGAACAGAAAGTTAGACGAGATCTTTTCAGCACCATTACATTCAGAGCTGGACACAGCCAGAGCACAGTAGAGGGAGGAAGGCATATGCCACTGCTGGTCAGATGTTCTAGTATCATGTAATTGAGACCATGCGCAGCCTACGAGAGTGCTACTGTGCAGCGATCAACCTTCACAGAATCACACAACCCTTTAGACTGGAAGGGACCTCCAGAGGTCCACCTAGTCCAACTTCCACTGCCCTCTTCCCAATCCCATCCCTGCCCAGATCTGCATCATGATAGCCAAAGGGCCAAAGCAGCTATGCACAGGCACGTGGGCACAGGCACAGTTCTGCAGAACAGGTCACTCGAGACAAAACAGCAAAGCTCTAACTCTGCATCTATTAGTACCACATATACTTGACAGTGATTTTGTGTTAAAGAAAAACTTATAAACTGCACTAAATGTAAAAATGACCAAGAAAAACAGTTCACAAAAGGGTTAGCATAACCGAGATGTAAGGACAGCATAAAAAAGTGTCCTAGATTTAAACCGACATCACTGAACAAAGCAAGTTTACAGCAGCTCAAGCAGAATCCTATTACAGGTTTCCAACACCCTTTTTCACCTTACAAAGGAAGCATTACATACTTTTAAGAATTAAGTGCTTGTCAATATATGTTTGAATGTGATCAGAGAAATGCTACGGGAATGGTAAGAAAATATTTTCAAACGTTAGGTGAAAAGCATGTTGTTCTCATGAAGCTGTATCTAAGCATATGTTTAAAGTTACAGAATCAAACCCAAACCAAACTAAAGCATTTTTAACTTTATGAGAGTAAGCAGAGATTGTATATCCCCTTATCATCAGATCATCGTACTGTCCATATATTACTAAAATTGATGGTGAACTTCTAGCTCCACTGAAGTCAAAGGTAAAGCTTGCTAGCCCTTTGTATTTGTAATTTCCTGAAAGTGACAGTTTAGATGAAATACCAATTTGGGCACTAGAAACAACCAAAGTTTACCTTTTTTCCCCAAATATACAAAGCAAATATCCGGTAATTCAGTTAATTTTTGGAATTTCATTTAAAAAAATAAGATTTGAAGAAGCCTGAAGTCAATGACAGTTTTATCAGTATTTGCAATAATATTATATTGAGTTTCTGTGGCAACATCCTGGTAGTGGGGGTGCTACAGAGGTGGCTTCTGTGAGAAGCTGCCAGAAGCTGCCCCCATGTCTGATACAGCCAATGCCAGCCAGCTCCAAGACAGACCCGCTGCTGGCCAAGGCTGAGCCAACCAGAGATGGTGGTAGCACCTCTGTGATTACATATTTAAGAACAGGAAGAATAAAACTGCACAACAGCAGCCGGAGAGAGGAGTGAGAATAAGTCAGAGAAATAACTCTGCAGACACCAAGGTCAGCGAAGGAGCAGGAGGAGGTGCTCCAGGCGCTAGAGTAGAGATTCTCCTGCAGCCTGTGGTGAAGACCATGGTGAGGCAGGCTATCCCACTGCAACCCATGGAGGTTCATGGTGGAGCACATATCCACCTGCAGACCGTGGAGACCCCACGCAGAGCAGGTGGATGCCCAAAAGAGACTTGTGACCCTGTGGGAAGGCCGCGCTGGAGCAGGCTATGAAGAACTGCAGCCCGTGGGAAGGACTCATATCAGAGAAGTTCACGGAGGACTGCCTCCCATGGGAGAGAACCCATGTTGGAACAGACGAAGAATGTGAGGAGTCCTCCCCCTGAGGATGAAGGAGCAGCAGCAACATCATGTGATGAACTGACCACAACTCCCCATTCCTCCTGCGCCACTTTGGAGGAAGAGGTAAAGAAATCAGGAGTGAAGTTGAGCCTGGGAAGAAGGGAGTGGGGTGGGAAGGTGTTTTTAAGATTTGGTTCCATTTCTCATTGTCCTACTCTGATTTGATTGGTAATAAATTAAACTTTTTTCCCCCAAGTCAAGCCTGGTGCTTTTGCCCATGATGGTAATTGGCGGGTGCATCTCTCCTTGTCCTTATCTCGACCCACGAGCCTTTCATTATATTTTCTCTCCTCTGTACAGTTGAGGAGGAGAATGATAGAATGGCTTTGGTAGGCACCTGGCATCCAGACAGGGTCAGCCCATCACACTAACCTTAACGCCTAATACAACAAAAAAAGCCACATTACAAAAATCATGAAATCTGTATTAATTTTATCAACTAGATTGATTCATTGATTTAATAAATATATGTTTACTTTTTCTTTTGGTGTACACAGATGGTGAAAATGAATTTTGAAATTTCTTGTCAGTTACAGTTTAAGCAATCTCCTTCATGTTACAGGAATGTGGTTTGTGCTTAATTTACCTTAAGCAGCAGCTAAATTTCTATAACCTTTACAGTTCTGTTAAGGCTTTTTCCTAATCAGGAATCTTAATGAATTTCTCTTTCTACCACTAAATTACAGGGATCTGCATTTAATTATGAGAGCACTTACTAAATGAAATAGAGTGTAAATGAACTCCCATTTAACCTCAACACCGCTTCAAAACCATAGATGTCAAAGATGAAAATTAAGCGTTCAAAGCTTCAACCTTCTTCCTCTAGAACTGCTAAAGTCACTCTATTAAGAAGTAAGACAATGAAACACTGTTGGGATTTGGAAGACTATGCAACTGTGACCAAATTATTACTTGTTCTTCTCCAAGAGGTAGATCATTGACCATGTTACCTATCAAAATTTAAAATATGTAGGCAATTAAAACATATCATGTCATAGAATTTTCAGACCACTTGAGGAGGACCTTGTTGAAGGGTAATGTTACCTTGTTACAAAATATACCATGAAAAGGAAGCTTGGACATTGTATGTTAATCAGAAAGCTCTCCAATAGCAGACTGATACAGAATTTTTAAGTGAATTCACTAAGCTGATTTAACTTTCATAGGTTTTCCTTAGTATGTGTGTATTTTCCTTTTTTCTTGCCTTTGCAGTAAATATAGCAAAACACCAGAACTTAAGTAATCCAAAGTACCTCAGATGAGACAGAATGAACAGTGCTGCTGAGTACAGGGTCTTCAATTCATTTGACTTGTTTTATGCTTTCTAAGGTTATTATTTAATTCTGTATTACTTTCTCATTGCAATGTATAGATGCTCCTGTCTTAAAGAAACAAAAAAGAAAAAAAAAAAAGATAAAACCAGACAGTCCTGGCATTTTACACAAAGAAAAAGCCAAATCTAGTTGAGTGGAACATCACAGTTACTGTCAAATTCCAAAATCAATGATTATATAAAGAAAAACTTCCTGAAATCCACAAATGCTAACAAAAAGTTTTCAGCAAAATAAACCTGTTGTTTTTCTCAATTAGAAGTTATCTATATAAAGAACATTCCATAAACAAGTAATTTAACATAAATAAATGTATCACAACTTGTTTCCTTCAAACTCTATTCCCTTTTAAACCAAATACTATTCTGCCACATGCAGGGTGGGGAAGAGTCAAGACTTTGCATTCTCACACTAAGGAAAAAAAAAGCCCAACAAAAACTAATGGGGATGTAAACGACCCCCTTTTTCTCAATCGTCACTTGCTGGCAAGAATCTTACCTATAATACGCAGTAACTTTAAAAACATTATTTAAAAGTTATTTGGAAACAAAAATAAATACATTACTGACAGACTTCTGAGACGGATGGATTATTTATTTATTTCCTCCAAGTGCTTCATCTGCAATGTTCAGTCAGCTGTCAATTATCAGCTGCCAATTATTGTCAAAAACATAAGCTAGCTTAGTTACAGAAGCAGTATAGGTATGTTTCTACAGCAAAATTATATGTATAAAAAGCCTTGAGTGGGTGCTCGCTTGGGGATGTTTACATTTTACCCTCATCTGCATCACTGACCTTCTGTTTCTCAATTAAATCCTGTATGTCATGTCTATTCTTAAAGCCTGTAGTAATGTGTTGTTATTATCCATGTTTTCTGCTTTATAAAGCCACTCCCTTATTACCTTTGAAAATTAAGACTAGTTAGTCTCCCCAAATATATGGTCTCTCAACCTTTCCCCCAAACCAGAGTCACAATTTTAAGATGATGTATAAATCATCTTGGACAATGTATAAAAGCCATGTGCCTTACCCACTGGTAAGTTATATTAATTTTATTTTTTAATTTACTTTAAACATCCAGGGTAAAACCAATTTTGCATCACATTAGGAAAGATCCCAAGACTAATTATTTATTGTGAAATTTAGCAATTCAGATTTACAGTACAGGATCATATCAGCTGCCAATGCTCAGCATAAATCTTCTTAATAGGGATTACACGTCTATTACTGGCAGAAGAGAATATTAAACCCTTTATGCATAATGCATTTTTTTCAGATTTGGATGATGTATGAACCTGCTTTTGAAAACAATTACTTTTTTGTATCCACTTGCTCCTCTTAAAACATGAGGTCCAGTTGAATTCAGTGGGACTGAGAAGAGAGGCAAGAATTTACGCAGTTGGGTCACTGGCTCCTACCAAGAAGGCCTTGGAGTCATTTGGCCTCCAAATATGAAGAACCTTTTCATTGGTGCCACATAAAATTATTGCAGGGTTGAACACAGAGTCTCCCAATTCAGACTCCCCAAGGAATTTTAGAAATTAAAACATGAAGAACTAAAATTTCCTATGTACTCTGAAAAAGTCTGACATGAATGAAAATAAGAAACTCCTCACTGCAAATATCTACAAAAAATGTAAAATAAACTCTTCATTAACAGATCACTGGTTTAATCCAATTTAAGAAAAGAACGTATTAAAATATCCACTGACTATTTTGGCATGCACTTTTTTCAACTTAAGTCTTCTTTGCAACAAGGAAATATGAATTAAGATAAAGGTAGTACAGGACTTTATGAGATTACCTTTGGACAGTAATGTCCAAATATTTATATTCATCTCATTTGACTGTATGAAGTTTGAGGTTCATCTCTGTTTTATCCATTCAAACTACTTTATGGCTGGAAATTCTGGGCAACAGCTGTCTTCTTACTCACAACTCAATTTCTACTCACAATTTTACCTCTGGAAGCAACTAAAATAAAACCTCTGGCTAGTGACCAATAAGAAGATTTGTCAAGGGTTGCTAGTATCTGCTACTTTTGGTTTTTTTGATAATGCCAATGATTTCTAGACAAATGTATTGCTCAGAAACAGATGCAATTTTAGAAAAGACTATTTTGCGAAGCATGTGTGTGTGGGAGCGGCATGGGTGTGTTACTTAAATTCATTTCTGCTTTCTCTCCCTCTACTTAAGGAAAACTATAACTCACAAGATTTGATACATTAAGCTCAGTCATTGAGCACTAGCTAACACAGAATTCATCCTTGTTTTAAACGTGAGCATGAAAGGAGACACTTGGGGAAAAAAACCACATTCTGATGACTCCAGCCTTAACAATCAAACGGACGAAGCCACTTGTTTTATATCTCTGAGATATGGTTTGTATCTAATTTCTTCTGCTTCCCCTGTCAGATCAGGTGCCAGTAAGCCATTCATTTTGTTCATTACAGCTTCTGTATCACTTTGGATTAGAGCTTGCAGACTTGGATTAAGCCTATTCTTAGTGCTTCTAAATCAAACCTGTGTATTTGATTTTTATTTTGTTGGAAGCAGTACTGTAGCAGGCTTTCATAGAACATCCGTACCATTTCCTACAACAAACTTGACACTAAGACCTCTCAACGGAAAAAAACTTGAAAACTAACACAGCTGTTAAAACAAAATGTCAGTGCATTTCATGAGGCTCAGAAATTACAAACAGCAAATAGACGTGAGATGAAAGTCTGCATGAAACAGCATCAAAATATTATTTCCACTACCTTTCCTAGTTTATTTGAAAACATATATGCAATAGTTAACTGTCACTTACTGCATATGCATGTATGAGGATTCTCTCCCACCTGCAGTAAAAACATCAAAGAGGTAGCAAACGTTTTACACGTAGCATATGTGAGCTAAGTTCCAACTCACAATTGTAATAGAAATCTCTGAGGCTCAACTCTTGCACCAGTGTCATCCACCACAAAACTTAGCCAATTTATTTTCTTCTGTTCTCATAGCTAGGCATTTACTTTTCTGCTGTAGCCTGCTCCTATGATCAGGTGTGAGTTTTTACAGCCATGTCTGATCTGATTCCTTATAGTCCTCTCTTAAGTAAAGGTCACCTTATACTAGCCAACAGTCTCTCTCAAACACAAATATATCTTAACATGCAAGATCAGAAAAATACACTTCCTCAGTTTTTCATTCATTTAACAAAAAAACTCCTAAAATGTCAGAAGTCAAGTTTTTAAGTATTCCATCTCATAAACTAAAATCAGTCTTGGGCGAACAGTACCTCCAAAAAATAAAAGGAAGTCTGAGGAAAGGGATAGGGTCCCTGGCAACAAAATCATAAAAAGTACTAATGATGGCATCAAGCTCTTTCAGCTGCATGATATAGCGATTCAATTGTAATACATTTTATGAAGACGAGTTAAAGGTTACTGCTGGGTTGTACAGTTTTACACAGAAAAACTTTGCATGTTCAGCCTGAAACATGGCAGCTATTGAAATTAAGAAGCACCTTTCTAAGCTGCGTCCTTTGCTGCATTTATAAGTCTTCTATTTATAGAAATATTTATAAGGTACCCTTCACATTTTTTCTTTCCATCTGATAACCTCTCATTGAACAGCAAGTTCTTTGGGCACTCACTGCTCTCCTCTCATGCCAAGATCTCTGTGCATTTCGCCATGCATTATAATAGTCATCTTCTTGCTTCATTTCAAAGCTTTTTGACAGCCTTTTGCTTTACTTTTTCTGCCTAAGGATTCAAAACACACTGTCATTTTACTCATGATTGTTCTTGTCCCAGCCTAGTCCTGTCATTGTTTCTTTAAACCAAACTCCTTCACACACACAGACTGCAAGCTTATCTGTGCAGTTTCCACATGCTCCCTGTGCTCTTCCTTCCTGTTATTCTCCATTTCACTGCTATATTGGTAAATAATTCAGCCAGTGTCAAGTCTATGACTGGTTTAATTAGTTATTTTTCTTTGTCCAGGAAGTAAAGTTTTCTACGTGTCAACATCTTAATCCCTATTAGGGAATGAAGAAGAGGGTGATGTCACTCAGGAAACTAAGTGCTGATATCAATCAGTCCTGTGACCTAATTACAGACCCATTAAAATTGACACAGAAGACAGAACATAGAGAGATGCTCTGTGTATTGCACATATTTCCTTCCTGGTTTTCCCCTTTCTCCTCCAGTTAATTGTGTGCTATCTATAGATGGCTGGAACGTTATCTCAAGAGCAGGGACTGATCAGCTTTATCATATGAAAACTGATCCTTTAAAAATAAGCAGAAAAAATTCTGCTGAGTGTGGGCCAGATCTGGACACTGTAATTTCAGAGTATTTGAAAGAATTGAAGCTAGTCCACACATTCCTGTTCAGGCAATATTACAGGTTAATTTAAGCACTATTTTGTTTGAACTTGAGTTATCTTTTAAAACTAAACTCATTTAACTGTAAGAAACAGGAATACCAATTATTCTTTCTGCTGAAGAGACGTTCTTTCTTAATCTGTATTTTGAAAGAATTATACTGACCTATTTAACTGTTTCATAATGATTCTATTTAAAAAAAAATCAAAACAACTATAACTGGAAGAAGCAAGAATGAAAAATCACAAGGATAATCTAGTATTTGTTGGGAAAAATAGTTCATATTGCTAGCAAACCTACAGCATTAAGAGAACACAGAAATAATACAATTTTGGGTAAAAACTGACAATTGTGCATTTGTAAGTCCGCGGAATGTGTTATGCTGTATTCCATGTGTTCTGGGGGAAAAAAAAAGTACAAGCATTTTTGTCCACTTCTTGGAATTTCACTGGAGAGGGCAAAAACAATAACCATTTTGAATTATACAGATCCAGGGAAAACTGGCAACAGAAGTGTGAATTTCAGTGTCCTTTTGGATCTGTTAGACTTTAAATAAATTCTTATAAATGAAATCAAACTGCGCAAATAAAAATAGCAGGTTAGCAGACACCAGAACTAGCCAATTGCAATCAAACTCCTGTATACGAAATGACTGACCTCCTGCTGATTAGATGAGACCTAATGCATGCTTTGCATGCAAGAAACAAACCTACTCTGAAGCTGCTCCAAAGGGGATGGCTTCTGCAGCAGAGCCCACATTACAGCCACGCACGACCACCAATGCCCAGGGCCCTGGTGGGCTGCCCCTGCCCTTGGGAGCTGCCTCAGCCCCAGCATGGTGGGACTGTGCCTGTCGGGAAGGGGAGGGAGCCCTCACCTCCCTCACCAGCCTGTGGTCACCCAGCGCCCCACTTCCCGGCATGCAGATATGCCTCCCCCACACAGGCAGCTTGACAGCTTGGCCACTTCGATTAGGAATCTTAAGTCACTTCCTTCATTTGAAGTGAAAAATGCAATTAATTCTTCACCTTCTTCCTGATTCCTCATGCTGTTACATTTCACATGCGACCCTCAGCTGCAGTTCATTGCTTTAGTCCTAGAGTAGAAAGTACGTGCCACTGAATTCATGTAGGAAAGCAAGCTGATGAGTATGCAATGATTTCCTTTACAACCCCAAAAGGGAGCACGCAGGCTACATGAAGCCGAGACCAATTTAGCAAAAGACATATAAAATACCTAGGTTTTTTGCTTTCAAACAAAAATCATTGCATAAAAGAAAACTACAGACAGGTTTCAATTGAAGCAGCTTCTAGTCCAGATTGCTCACAATAATGACCGAGTTCTTACTCTTAAATTATGATCTTATGTTTAGAAATTTGTCTTGAAATCCTCCCAACATATTTGGATTAGATGTTTGAATATCCACTGTTTTCATGACTTCCAAGAACAACTGTGTATTGAGGTTCTTATGCAATCAAACTAATGAAAATTTTTGACTCACATAATCAATCTGAAATGGTCCCCAAATTTTTTTTATTTAGTTAGTTTTCACATATTCAAAATTTAAATTGCTTTTTTGTAAGCTTTATCAACTTCCTGCATTAAAATGTTTTTCAACTTAATTTGACACAACACTCAAAACATTCTGCAATGTTTCTGAATTTTCAGGGAAGTAAAATGCCAACAATTCCCACAGTACTAAGGGAAGCTAAAATTCAACGTTGACTAAGAGTCCATTTCTTTAGGCAATTTATTTCTCAGTTTATATCTTGAAAAGTGAGGCCAGCATCCAGCAACACTGAATCTCAGTTCTACGTATCAGCCTTGAAAGAAGGGTGAGAGTTTCTTTAGCCGTATCATAAATATGTATCTGTGATAACGTAGCTCTGAAACTTGCATTTGAATTTATCAAGTCAGGTTTTCAGAGAGACGTACAGGTTACCAAATTTAGGGTGCCCCATAGATAAGCTATTTTCATGTATTAATTTTTATAAGGCAAATACCTTAAAAGAATGCATGATGCATTTGGTACTATAGCAAAACTGTATAATTGTATATCTGCATAAATGCTTTATGTGTGTATAACTATACATAAAGACAATATATGCACAGCACCACTGGAAAGATCTTCATTCTAAATCAGAGAAGCAAAATTAAATCACTGGGTTTGCTATTTTTTTCTATTTTCCACAAATTCTGCTGTAACAGTTGTCAAGATATCAAAAATCATCACACAAAGAGGAGTCTGAGGGTTCAGAGAGTCTCTGAGCTCTACATTTCAGAGAACACCTTACATTCTCTGAGCACCTGAACAGACAAATATAAGTTGTAGTATTACGCATGGAGTAAACTAACATAGATACATAAGCTAAATACGGAAATTTCACTCAGCATCTGGTACAGAGTCTCTGTAAGCCAACAGTAACATATACTTCAGGTTAATTAGGAACAAGAATGGTTTAAACGCATTTACAAGTTTCCATTTATTTATTTTATTAAGGTTTACTAAATCAATATGCAGACTATTCCAAAAGCATCAGCATGAACTTTTTTAGGAGCTCGTTGCATTGTTTGCTAAAGAAGGCCTATATCATCAGCAGAGATATTAAAGTACAACTTCAGATAACCATAAAATCATGTTTAAAGTCTAAGGTGAAGGACTCTGAGGAAGGAGATATATACTTACAGATATATATAGAGAGAGAGATATGAAGAACAATTCTTGGCTACAAAAATTATCTATTATTTTGATTATTATATAACATAAAGGCACTCACAAGAGAAAGTCAGAGTCCTCTCTGCTACCAAGGACTATGTTTACCATGAAAACTACCATTACCAAGTAATTTGAGTTTCTTTACCCAAGTTACTTCAGTAACCTGATCATAACACCATTCAGTAAAGTGTCAGAAATGCTGAACTGCAGATTAAATAACCCACTCAAAATCACATGGTAACTTGGCCATCAATTAACTCTATGAAATGACAGAAATACTAAACAGAACAAGGCTAATCTGATAGACTGAATGAGAAAGGCCAAACATGCTTTGCTTCTGTTAATTTTCTCATAATGTATTTTGCCTGGTACTTTACAACTGTATGTCCACAACTGAAAGAAAGTGAAAAATGTATAAAGGCTTAAAGAATTATATAATACCAAAAGCTGCATGGCAATGCTGAGGGATCAGGCTAGACAAAAGTATATCAACGTCACAAACACATATAAAACTAAAGCGTACTGATTAAATATTATTAAATATTTTACTAGATATCTTGCTTCAGCAGACCCAGTTAAATTAGATCCTTTTGTCTTTAAACATTTTTTCTAAATTCTGAATATAAAAATATTGCCTTACTGTGCTTCTGAAAGCTACATGTACTTACACTGATATTATGAGCTTCTATCCTTAAACTACAAATGAATTGCAATCTGTGAGACAAATTGTGCCCTGAGGAACAAGTATGTATCTCAACAGGAGTCATGAAAGGCAATGGAGATTTTTCATTTATCACAAAGCATTGTTCTCAGATGTCACTGACACATATGTAGAGTCTCATCAAAAGTTCAACAACAGTTTTAAATTCTTTTTTCCAATATAAAATTAGGGTATGCTGTCAGATAAGAGAATAACAGGTTAAACATGTGAAAATATATTTGCTGATATTTTTTTGCTTGTCATTTATTACAGTACTTTAAATGCTGCTTCTCCAAGGAAACAAGATTGACATTAAAAGAGAAGTATTTGTGGTTACAAATGCTAGGAGGCAAAAAAGGCGCTCTGAATGTATTCATTGTGAATAATATTACACAAAGATAGTTTACAAAAATCAGCTTCTCAATCCCAAAGGCCACAAACCTGTTATTAAACATCTAAAGCAAAGGAGAAGGAAAGAAACCCAGATGTCAAGGGTCTTGGGCATGTAGATAGCTTTTAACAAAGGTGAAATAAATATAGCCTTTGAGGGAGAAGGAAACTAACAGCTGCTTTTAAAGCACAAAATATATTTTTAGACAAAATATATGTATCACACTATAGGCTTGAATTACTTAACAAGCTTAGAGAGAGCTGTGTCACTAGCCAAAACTTCTACATGGTTTTTCTATCAAGTCAAACATGAACAAAATTGCAGAGATCTGACAGGAATGTAGAAAAGACAATGTTCTATGCTGGTGAGACACACCTCCTGCAAAAAGAAGGGAGCTTCAGGTGAGGATTTAAGTAATCAAAAATAGCTGAATTTGAGTATTATTATTGTGAGGAAATGATTCCTCTAAGAGCAAAAAATCCTCGTTCTTTGAAACTCAATATATCAAAGGAAAGAGAAAACTAGGGTTGCAAGGAGTAACAGAAAAGTTAACCTAAACACAAATAATTCCCAAGTGTAATAGAATAATGTTTTCTGCGGCCCAGTATTTTTGACTGTATGTAGACCATAACTTGCTCTGTTAAAGCTCATGAACAGGCTAAGTGATAACTAGACCTAATAGCACCAACTCCATTTACTTAGTACCCCATAAGCTTTGCTGGTACATTTACAAAGGGGAATCCTACTCACAGAGTTCAAACAATTTTTGTAATTGAGAAACAGTGTTAAGTAGGCTACTTTTAAACCTGTGGAAAGGCAGTGATCAATTTCCTTAGTGTATCCTCCATTACTCAGTCCACCTGCTGATGACTTTCTAATTGTCTCCCCTATTGAGTTACTATTGGTAATTTACTTCTGTATCATGCTTTTCTTTACATCTAGCTGACAGAAATGTTTCTTGTCCCTATTTTAAACATAGCAACCTGCAATTGCATACCAAATGGGAAGTGTTTACAGCTTTTTCCAGAACATTCTTATCTGGAAATTTTTCACAATACCTACGCCACATGAAGAAAGCTGTAACTATAAAGTCAGAAAGAACATACAACCTCTAGGTGTTTTAGCTTTGCATCTGGCTATATCTAATTTTCTAGACAAAAAAGATGGTTTCAGATAAACGAGAAGCAGTTTTGTAACTAATTCCCCATGTTTATGAAAAAAAAAAAAAGAGAAAAAAATTACATTTTGGACTTTCCTTTCAAATCAAGCTACATCTGAAGATCTGAAAAAGTCACTAATATTCAAAAGCACTCTCTACTACTACTCTTATACGTAGCAGCAAGATTAATAAATGATTAACAGCATTTCCAAAACAAACATACCTCAAAGACATCAGTGACTTAATTCTTCTGAAGAATTACCACCTCAGCTGCCTTTTTGTCTTCTGGTCTTGAATTTGTTGTGTAGCCTAGGAAAAATAAATCTCAGCTTACTTCCAAACTGAAAGCATAAGTCTAGACCCAAGGAAAAAAAAACCCACAACAACTTAATAGCATTGCAGTTAATTCCTCTGTAATCCTACCTCATTATCTTAAGCAAATAAATCTCTGAAAAGGATTGCCTTATTAAAAGCAAATTAGAAAAATGAATGTCATCTGTGCAGGGAGACATTCTCTTAAAATGCAATCAGCAAGGAAGCTCATAAATAGGGCACTATATAAAAAAGTTCCTATCATGCAATCCTTTGCAGATTTTCAACAGATGTGTATGTAACTATGATTTCACAGACTGCTAAAATAAAATGTGTCGACATCCTTTACCATGAACTTGAGTCTAAAAAATGTACTCATTTAGATTCTACAGAAAGAATATTATAATAAAGATATGTAAAATGTAACAAGAGTGGCTACTGAATTGTCATAGCTCCCACTCTTGCATGTCATCATAATGTTTGATTTACCAAGGAGAACTTGAAAAAAAATTTAAAAATCAAGTTTATTATGTTTTCATTTTATTTCTATAACCATATAAAATTCAGGAGGCATAGCCCCTAGGTGCATCTTAACACTCGTTACACATTTTTAGAAGTACACGTAGAGTGTATAAGCAGGAAAGAAGCACTGCATACTATAAAGAGAAATCAGAGAAAAACCACTGCAGTCACTATCATTGTTAGAACATTGTAAGTTTTCTCAGAAAATGTTGATCAATTGTAAGCATTTTTTGTTATAATAGTTAGAAATAGAAAACATGGGTTATTAGATCCTTGTAAAAAATAAAAAAATCCATACTATTGCCACAATTCTTTTTCATTAAGAAGTGACAACTTTATTATTAACTTAAAAGAAAATAACAGGTATCTGTAGAAACAAATTGCCCTTTGTATTTTTAGCTTCATTAGTATTGAACTTCTCAGCTTCACTTTAAAATGTTCTTATCTTAATCAACCTGTGAGTTATTCCTTACTTCAAATTACTTTGTATGTCTGTACCAACACAATTAAACAATTTTAAAAGAAAACAACATAGAACACAGTTTGCTTGAAGGGGATGCAAGGATAACAAAACTAACTGAACCCAGCTCAGGACAATTATTGTGTCATATGAAATCTTAATACAATGTGGAAAAAAATAATGAATAATAAAAAAAAAAATATTCAAATGAAAGTAATTAAAGGCAGACAAAGCCAAAACAGAAATGAAAAACAATTGAAAAGGCTTCATCAGAGAATTGTGCATACCAACAAGCCAGCAATGTAACAAGTCAGAAAGAAGTCAGGAAACTAATTTCTAATGACAGCTAGTTCTAAGTCCTTTAATTCAGTATTTCTCAAAAAAAACCCAAAAAAACATACACACATACATTTAAATACATGAAAGCCAATGCACGCTACAGAAACTGTAACAAGGCATCCAGCATTCACAAGATATAAGAAGATATATAATTATATTATCATACAAGATTCTTTGAGAGCTGTGTATTTTTGCACAATTAAGATAATCACACTGCTCACATTAAGGCCAAATCTTGATTTACAAATATTTATAAGTCAAAGTGGTCTTCACTGGAGGGTTTTGTATTTTTCATATGGTAATATAATGCAGTATCATACAATTTTTCATATTTCTCCTTTTGATAACAGTTTTTGAGACTTGCAATGTTCAAGCTGAAATGATGTCTCTTCATCCAAGGGCTATTTTCATCTGAGTGCTGTAACATTTTCATGGTCCAATGAAAATGAGATAATGGAGTGACAGCGTTAAAAATAACTCCTGCTTGAATGAGGTATCTTTTAATCAATGTTTAGGTGAAAAGTGGCAACAAAACAGATCCTTTCTTTCACACTAACATCTTTCTTTTTCTCATTTAGATAATTGCACTAAGTAAATAGAAGTCCTCAAATGAGTTGTTTCATGGAGCAAGAGTACACATTTAAAAGTTGTTTGTAGTTTCTGACACCAATCATTACACCTTTGTATTGCTAGATTAGGTGGAGTATTAATCAGATTTATTGATTTTACGGTGTTTGCTGAGACTTGAGAAAAAGCCCAGTTCTTTCAGTCTGCTAATTTTTTTTTCTGTTTCTTTTTCTCCTGACTTTGATTGGTTGGGGTTTGTTGTTTGTTTTGGTATTTTAAAGGCTCCTACTAAACTGGCATCTTTGTTGTTCATGTAATTGTTCATAACTCTGAAATCTGATGTTTTCTTCTCTGCTGTGCTGTAAGATCCACAATTTCAGTACTCTCTATATATGTGTATTTGTCAAACCTTTTAAGAAACATATATTTATTCTTAATGGTATCAGATTGAAAGAAAAACATGGATTTAGTCTAGTCTTCAGATATTTGAAGGCCTGTATTTACTACCAAAAAAGGTTTTGCTCTTGCAAACTGACAGTCTTAGGTTTGCTTTCTCCAGTCATTTTATTGCTGTAGTGCACAACTGTGTAGAAGGTTGTAGAGAATCACTGATCCATTTGTACTGTAATATTCAGCTATATTCCCTTCTTTAAGGTAAATCTCTGCCACAAAACCTGTACTAAAAAAAATAATTTAAAAACCCCCAAAAACCACAAAACCAAAACCAAAACAGAACTGGATCAGTTATGTTGTCTTATGGAGTATGCACAAATATAAGTTCAGCTCTTGTCACTGTGGTAACAACTGTATTCTTGGAAATCACCATTTGCATGTTTCAGGAAAAACAGCAAAAAAGGATGAAAATACTTTCCTTACAGGTTTCACATTGTCTTGTGTCATGTGAAATACAGACTGATTAAATTCATAATAAATTTATTTCCACAAATGAAAAAAACCCAGAAGATAACAAAGTTATTCAGACTATGGGAGTACAATTAACTACTTTTTTATCATTTTGATATTGTGAGGACTTATTAATGTCACTGGTTACTAGTATCATCCACTTTTCCATTAAAGCTGTTTGTTTAAAATAACGTGAATGTGGACTATCAACTACTACTTGCGCTTGGGTCATAGTAGTACCAAATGAAAAGGTTTTCCCCAAGCTAACAACACTTAGAAAAGAGAAGACAGCTTTAAAACCTGGATTTTTTTCTTGGTTTTCCAAAAGAGATCTATACTTATTTGTTAAACCTCATAAACATCTTGGTATATCTTTAACTACAAAAAATATGAACTTGCAGACAACAGTGACAATGACTAAAGTCTTCAGCTTACAGATGAAGCCTTCAGCTATGGTTCACCTATAATCTAAAATCAATTACTTGGTCTCAAATAATTCAAGCTACAATTAGAAATAATTCCCTTTCTGGAGACAAGGAACTAAATAATTTTGCTCCTACATACTTGATTTGCAACCACCTGTCAAAGGAAAGAGAAAAAGAGCTTAAGCACCAACACAGAGGAACTGTGTTTGTATAGGTCGCATCACTTAATCATCTATACAATAAAGAAAAAAAATAATGCATCTTAAAAACGAAAAAAGTCTGGTATCATTAAAGAGAAGACGAAATAATAAAAGGGAATAAAAAAACCCTCAAACACCTGTTGATCAAAGTCACGTGCTAACCAAGGCAAGGACAGGTAGAATTATTGGGCACACTCACTCAGACTAAATGAATTTACGGGATTATCTCCCGAACTGCACCCTATGTTCAAAAGACTAGCCCCACAGATTTGTGGAGGATTTTAAGTTGAAGTGGTGTTAAGAAAACACCGGTTGACTATATATGTTCTTTTTCTTACTTGCCCACTTTTCCCACTATTATTTTTCCTTTACATTTCTTAAATAGACTTCTACGTGAATTGTTTATTTTTTTTATTAATGCCAGAGAGAACAAAGTTAATATTAAAATGTTTCATGTGAAAACAAGGTTCAAGGCGCCTCATACCCATAGTTTTTCTGCTATCAACATGGGTTTTTTTCCCTCTTATTTTCCATTATATGTCTTTGTTAAATGCAGAGCTGAACTAGACACAAGGGAGTATGATGCCACTTCAAAATCCTTCAATTTCTAAAGTTCGGGGATGCCGCAATTGATTTTTCTGTCTCTACTTAGAACAAAGAGTATCTTCGTTGTTCAAGAACAACTTGGGTTTTTCAGAAGAACTTAAAGAATATTCCAATTTGCAGTCTAGAAATGTATTTTCAGCAAACCTAATCAATACTGTCTTACGCCCAAATGCACAGTGAGGCACTGGGCACCTGAGACCCCCAAGACTAATGCTTTCAAGACGTTGAACAGACACTCTTAAAAGTTTATTCTCATATGCCTGTGTACTCCTGCAAACATCCATATAAATACTCAGATACTATGAAAATAATTATACCACTACATCAATTAAGCTTCAAGTATATGAGGTTAGGGCCAAAATTTTGTGAATATAAACGCCACTGTAACGCTGAAGTGTATATGCAATTCGAAGGAGAACGAAAGGTTCTTGAACGCCATGTATACAGCAATTCAAGAGAAAAGCAATCTTGAAATCAAGTGGACCCATAGGGTAAAAAATATTTTCAGTAGAAATCAAAACTATGTAAGTATTTAAAAATTCATTTGTATTCAACAGCCTCACATATTTAAGACAACACTTTTGTTTCTTTGAGATTCCTTAGGAAAGTTCTACTTTTTCTAGAATGTTCTTTTCACTTGAATTAGGTCCGTTATAACCCCATTTTTCTTTTGCCAAACACATAGCCTTGCTTTCTTCCAAATTCTGATATACTTTTTCTTTTTCCTTATACTGGATTAAACTAAGATCTGAATTATTAGGAACCACTACGAATCACCAGACAATCTTCCCTCAGTAAAGAGTAATGCAGTTATTCACTGACAGAACAAAACCCAGCCAGAATTCTGCCTCAAGTTTGGGCCACAATTCTGTCTCTTCTACCACTCCTACTTGTGGGGAGGGAAGCTGTATTGATTTTTCTGTTTTGTTCCTGTACACAGGCTAAAATTTATATTCAGAGGTATAAAAAAGACAAAGGAATTGGAGGGCGAAGGAAGGAAATGCAAATAACTCTTTAATAAAGTAGCAATTAAATGTGATCGTTATACTTTTTTTTCTTCTCAAAAAAAGCAGGGAAAACTTGACAGAGGACAAACTTACACTTTTAAGTACTTAATAGCATTTTACTGTTACTATAGATTAATTCTAAACAGTGAATTAAGACCGTATCTCTAGTTTTACAGATACCTATATTTTACTTTATTCATCATTTAAATTGTTTATGATTTCAAGACCAGAATGAAGCATGCTAAATCTCATTCTCACTTAAATGCTTTGCTTAAAAGGAATTCCACAACCACTTAAGTCTATGCTACCAAAACAATTCCTAATGGTCTATCCAAACAACCCTTGGGAGAGAAAAACTGGAAGCACAATGTGGGCATAGACAATAGTGTTGAGGTACCTGTAATGAGGACACAATTTACTAGAACAGTCCTAAGGTCACTTGCACTAGTACTTACATATACACATTTGCAAATGGCATTTAGAGATCACATCAGAATTCCATTGGAAAAAGTGACCCTTCACTTATATTATACAGCATTATATCCAATTTATGAGGAAGCCATAATAAATTAGTTAGCTAAATCTGTGGCTGAAACAGATCACAGGTGTCTTACCAATTAACCTTTCAACGCACAAAATCCCAAATGGTTTCTAGTGATACCGTTTCCAACTCATTGTAAATAGAAAATGTCCTCATTCATGTAGTACAACTCAACCACTGATCTCAATTCATTAAAAAAAAAGTTCTTCATAAAAAGAGATGGAAAAGAGAAAAATGAAAATATATTTTAATACTTTAAATAGAATTTAATTTCTATTAGTTATTTTTATCTAATTATCTAAAGGAGGAGTTCACAGTAAAAAATACTGTCAGTGGGAGGGGATAACCATACTACTAGCAACACAAACTTCTGAATAAATGGGAAGTTTATTGGAATATTTCATTTTAATTTGCACCTTTTGTACATTATAGATACACACACACATATACAGATAATTACTATATATTTTTACATATCTTACATGTTTAATAACAAAGTCAGAAAAAAGTAAAAACATACAATACTGCCATTATCAGAACGTTGTGCATCTTCCTGAAACAAAATTTGATCAAATTCAGTGTAGCTTGCTTTAGCGAAGTTGCATTTTCTGACACAAATATACTGTGTTGTTAAAATTCCAGACAAGTCTAACCATGCCTTACCCTCATTTCAGACAACAGTCTCAGACTTCTGGCTCCAGTGACATTTTAATTTCTGTTACCAAAAGGACAAAACTAAATGTCTCGCACCAAGACAAAACCAGACTTACTAACAAGTAAATATGTAAGAAAGAGGAATACAGTTGTATTAAGCAGAAACAGGACAAAACAGAGAGCAGAGGAACAGCTTTAGATTCACCATACCAGTATCAAAAATTTTCTTCAGAGAACGACAGTGAAAGCAAAAACTGGTATAAGCTTATTTTCCTGTCAAACAATCAAGAGTGATAGCAGATAGTTCCCCTTGGATATACAGAAGTAAAGGCTCTGCTTTCCTTCAGACTGCTTGAAGTCCGACGATGTTCTTCAAATAAAAAGAGACATCCCAAGATAAAGGAAGCAAATAATATTTTTAAGCCACCACTTAGAAGATCTTTTCCGAGCTCACAGAAGGTCCCGCAGCATATTCTAAATTGCACACTGTGATACAATCTTTTCTTCATAAAGTATAATCGGGTCTCAGTCTCTTCAGTGAGGTTACAAAACAATTTTCTATTTCCCCACAAACCAACTTTATGTTGAAAACAATCTGTGACTTCAGGGAGAGGAAAGAACTTGAAATGACTGAAGGCTTTATTGCGTACACTGCTGACTGTAGTCGCCTGTATCAGGAGAGAGAGCAGCCAGCTAGTCTTGACTTAGGAGCAAAAAGGAAGAGATGGGGATACAATAGTGCTTGCAGTAAAAGAACAGCAGAGAAATGCTTTGTTTTCCTTAGCTGAGTTGTAGCTGTGACTACAATGTTCTTTAAATTCAAAAAATACAGTAAGTATAAATATAAAGAAGAAATGAAAAGACTTCTCTGTCAACTGGAACACAGTTTTGAGGTGAGAGAACTCTCAAATTAATAAGTCTGATAAATCACTTACTGCTGTATGATCATGAGTAGCTCAGCCAGACTTTGCTTCAGTTTTCTAGCCTATCAAATGTGCATCAAAATGCATTTTTTTTTTCCTGGCCTTTCATTGCCTTTCTTTGGCTCATGACTGGGTCAGACAATTGCTGGGGCCTGTACAGGGTGATACTAAAGAACTACCTTTGGAGTTTCAGCATACCACAATCAGAAATATATTACGAACAAAGAATGACTGTCCCTTGTGACAGATAAAAAGACTGTATTCAGGGCCTAAATGTTTATAAGGAAAATCTGAATGTTTAATAAAATTGGTTAAAAAATAATGTTTTCCTTCAATCTGATATATCCAAACTTTTTTTCCTTTTTTTTTTTTTTTTTTTTTTAAGGTAAGCACACAAACACAGAAAAGATTTGCGACTAGAAAACAACACAGTATGGCTGTCAATGGCTTCCCATTCGAGAAACTGCAAGCCTGAAGTGGTACAGTGTTCCATTAGGGATATCACATAATCCCTAAAAATGGGAGAAAGTGAATTGGAACCAGTGAAATTTTTATATTATATAGCGCACGTACCATTCTCCCTATATTGGGAAGTATTCTTGCCTTATTTGGAAGAAATTAAGGTGAAAGATAGACAAAAATCATCTAAGAAAGCATAAATTCACTTGCTTCACTTGTTCGTAATTTTCTTTCTCTTCTTTATAGCAAAGGAGTTGCACGCTATTCAGAAGATCTAAAAGACCTAGTTTGCAATTTCTGAAGTTTACAAATGTCTCCTTCACTGTACCTAGAACACAGCATTTACTAAAGAAAACAGACTTCTGGGAAGAAAGATTTCTCCATTTCCCCCTGATAATATAGGACAGACATACACTTTGTTATTTCTCCAGCTAACTAAGGAAAAAAAACTGAGGCTCTACCTCCTCTGGTCTACCTTTTCTCTTTTCAGTTTGGGGCAGTACACATTAGAGTCTGCTGACACAAAGTCAGTCTTTATTCTGACTTGCTTTTCAAGAAAATCACAGCAGATGTCAAGGAAGCATTCTGTACTATGGACATTTTAGAACAGACTAGAGAAGGTGAGAAGCAATATTTAAATTTTAGAAGGCTATTAGTTTTATATTAAAAGAAAAAAATGTGTATATATGCCTAAAACATTAAAACAAAGTTATTTAAATCATCGTAAATAAAAAACCCCAACCAACACTAAATTAGGGTTTTTTTTGTTTTGAGAGAAAAAAAAAAATTATCCATCTTTAAGATAGTTTTGGTTTTACTTCTGGAGAAACACTCCATTATTCCATGTCAGCTGAATCCAGTCTACTTCTGTGACCAATGGAATCTTCTGTTTGTTCCTTTCTCCCAGATAAGCTTTACCTGTTAGTGTAGCATCCCTTTATCTACTGCCTTTTGTTGGTTTGTATCCATCTGTTCTCATACTTCTTTATACTGATCAGTCTATTTGTGTTGTCTAAATCTGTCATGCAGGGTACACAACTGAGCTGCAACAACACTCCTAATGCAGCCCAGGACGCCACAAGCCTTCTTTGTGTTTCACTTTGTGCCCACCAGAACCTCCAAGCCCTTTTTTGCCAAGCTGCTTTCCATCTGGTCAGCTGCCTTCATATACTTGTGCCTGAGTTTGTTCCTCCAAGGTACTTCGCACTTCCCCTTGTTCAACTTCGTAAGATTCCTGGTAGCTCATTTCTTCAGCCTGTTCAGATCTCTCTGGATGGCAGCACAACCTCCTCTGCTGCCAGCCACTCCTCCCAGTTTTGTGTCATCTGCAAACTTGCTGAGGCTACACTGCTCCATCTTCCACAACATTAATGAAAATGTTAAGCAGGACCGGACCCCTGGGGTACATTGGTAGCTACTGACCTTCAACTAGACTTCTAGCCACTGACTACCGAGCTCTGGGCCCAGACATTGAGCCAATTTTCAGCACACTTCATTGTCTGTTCATCCAATCAACACTTTATCAGCTTCTCTATGAGGATCTTATAAAAGGCAGTGTCAAAAGCCTTGCTGAAGCCTAGGTAGACTTGCTGTTGTCCACTGCTCTACCCTCACCTACCAAGACAGTCATTTCCTCATAGAAGGTTATCAGCTTGGTCAAACATGACTTCCCATCAGGGCCCATGGACCTATGTATGTCCAGTTTGCTTCAGTATTGCCTGACCCGATCCTCTTCCAGCACAGGTACACCTTCCTTGCTCCAGTCTTTCCCCCATCTCTGGGGCCTTAGATTCCTGAGACTGCTCTTGCCAGACAATACTAAGAAAGTGGCATTCAGAAACTCAGCCTTTTCTATGTCCCATGTCACCAGGTACCCTGCCTCATTCAGCGGCAGGCCTGCATTTTCCCTAGTTTTCCTTTTGTCAGCTATGTACATATAGAAGCCCTTCTTGTCACCTTTTGAAATCCCTGGCCAGATTCAATTCCATTTGGGCTTTGTCCCTCCTAACAGCATGTCTGCAGGCTCAGACAGTGCCTCTACATTCCTCTCAGGTTTCCTGTCCCTGCTTCCACTTTCTGTATGCTTCCTTTTTGTCTTTGAGTTTGCCCAGGAGCTCCTTGTTCATCCATGAAGTGCGTCTGGTATTTCTGCCTGACCTTATGCCTGCAGGGATGGACTGAGAGCAATAAAATATAAAGCTGTTAAAGTATTTATCAAATGCTTTTTTCAGCACTGTAACCCAAGGGAAACAAATTTATGAATCTATGCATGCAAAGAGTGTACTTAATATTTAAGTAAAACCTGTAGGATATCAACATAGGAGGGAGGTAGACTCTACACTAACAGTACTGTTCTCATTCTATTCTGAAGACACTGTCAGCAAAAAAAAACAGTGTAGCTGCTAAACAGACTAGGGGAATATGATGCATCTCTGAAATGGTGTTGAAGTGTTGCCTCTTCCATCTTCCAAAAGCTTTTATTGTGGTATTTCTCCAAGTCACTTATTTCCAAGGAGTGTTAAAAAAGATCTCTGAGGACAGGTAAGCTTCACCATGTCAGGCTTCAACAACTGCTGTACCACTCTTCTACCCAAACAGATAAGCTGTTCAGAAAGCACATACAGGAGAAAATTTTTGCTCTTTATTAGTAATTCACCTTTGCTTAACTACTCAATTTATTGCTTTTCAGACTGCAGGTAGTTAGTTCAATTCCCAATGAAGTAAGGCTTTATATACATTCAAGAAGTACTTAAACTAAAGCAACTGATTTAATGCTGCTGTCTGGATCATTAGCGTGCTAGCAGGGGACTCCCAAATCACCAGTTGAAGAACTGCTACTCAGTCGTTAAGGAATTTTTCAAAGTGCTGCACCAGCATTCAGGGAACTTCAAAACATAAAGGACTCATGCTGTACCCAGTTAAGTTACTGACACTTCTCAATTACTGTCACGTTTTACATGCATTTTGTGAAAGTGAAAAAACTGCACGTGAGGAAGAAGTAAAACATCAATCTTTCAGTAATCATTAAGTACCGCAATTGCAACAACTGGAGTTACGTGGATTGTTCTGTTGTGAGCCTATTATGTGACTACTCCTGAGGTATACGCAGTATTACCGTAAAGTATGGAATTAGCACCTCAGCCAGACTACCAAATCCGTTTTGTGAAGGAAAAAAATATGCATGCAAGAGGGGCACAGAATACAGCTGGTGACAGTCCTCTAGCAGAGACCATTTTTTCCAGTTTAAGATTTCCTTTCTTGGTGCCCATGTGAAATCACATGACAAACATAAGCAAGCCAAAAAAACTGTTATCTGTGGAAACACATCCACACATGTTTTGTACCATGCACTCCCACACTTATACAGACAGCATCGTGATAATTTTCTGTGCAACTGTTGTACTCTTAGGATAAGAAGAACATTTAGTTTATTCACTTAGGTAGGTAACATGGGTTTAGCAGCCAATTTTACTAAAAATCTTATGTAAAATAAAAAGTATAAAAACTTGGGAAAAAGCAAGACAAAAACGTCACCATCACCACCATCTGCTGTACTGGACAGATTCTCTCCCCCATTTTAAAAAGTGATGGCTTGAAACAAGTATTTATATTAATATTTAGGTCGGTTATGTAACTTACACGTTCTTTTACTAGTTCCAAATTTATCTGCCATTGCTGATATCCAAAATTCTGCTTTTGCATATTCTCCATAAAATATTTGTACACCCTGGAAGCTGGTCCTATCTTCTCTGAAATAAGAGCACACAAGTTCCACTCACAATAATTTCAAATAATTCTGCAGGGATCACAACTTTAAAGAAATAAGATATTTGGGTTTCCCTTTCAATTAGCAGTCTGAGTTGTTTTAAGAGACTGCTGCTTAGGATAGCTCCTTTTTCCTCCTGTGCTCCTGGAATACTACTAGCTGATAGATTAGGTATTAAGCACAACTTTCTTGCTGAAGTAATTCTTAATTTTCTAGGGAAGAATACAGAAATTATAGGTTGAGAGGTTGCTACTATTTTACTCTCTAATTTTTCACAACGGAGTAAGAACTTACTGGGGAAGAATACAGCAGTACGGAGTAATCTCCACCTGCAGGGAAAAGGGTATGCTTTTCATCGCAAGGACTGAAAAGATATGAACATATGAAAAACATCAAATATTATAAATCCTCCCCTGCCCCCAAGAACCTGAAAGGGAACAAAAAGTAAAACTGCAAGTATGTGGAAAACGTAATCAAAATATATGAAGTCTCAGTAAAACATTGTGCTCCTCTTAAAAAAAGTAAGTTGAAACTCTTGATTCATTCTGGTTTTTACTAAAGATGCAGATCTCCTAGGCTACGCTACAATACCTCCTGTTTGTGGGTTAACTCTGCCCTTCACATACTCGGGACTTGTTACATTCAGTGGCAACTGAGTTATCTCAAAGTTCTAATTGGTATTGAAGCAAGAGAAAAGTACTGTACAAATCTTAAGCAAAAATAAACCAGAGTGAATTTATCAGGTACTTCTATTTCTTTGTCATTGCAGCTCCTACATTTTGTAGTGTGCTTATCTTAGTAAGGCACTTTTTAAAATAATCATATTAAGTATCTGAATTCGCTCATAACATTATTAGCACTAGAACATTCAAAGGGTTTTGAAAACAGAACCTGGTAAGGGTTACATTTAAACATACACTTTCAGTCTACATGAAGTATCTTAACACATTGCAGGTGGACTAATCTGCCAAAATTTAGACTTATAAAACTTCTTCATCAGCTAGTCATTTTGACTCTCCTTAGGGTCAGTGGAGGGAAATAGACACCTCTGCGACTCATCCTAATCTAGATGCCTGTAACAGGTCATGCTTACTTCTCTCCATCAATTATAAAGCTATGATTAGCCTCGCCAACAAAAATGATTTTTAGGTAAATAAACTGGTCCTCATGCTAGACCCTGGAGACCTTTTTAACACATGAAGTTTAAGTTCTAGCTCTACTTCCCAGGAACTTCAGAACAATGTTATGCCTACAGTTCTGGTATTCTGTATTGCCTCACAACAGATTAAAAGTTTCCAAAGCTAAACAGCTGAGACATGTTCACTCACGTGTGCTTTATTGCAGCTGAAGTCAGTCTTGGAATGCAAACCACACGTAGACGAATTACTCCCCCAGTATCACATACTTTGCCCTGCCTCTAAATGACACAAATGCCTACAGGTTTTCATGAGTGCTGATCCGCCCCTCCAATCTCTCTCTCTCTCGCACTATGTTCTATTATCTACTTTTTTGTGATACTTAAAGTATAATTAAAACAATGGAAAACATATCTCATTCTAAAATTTTTGCATGCATACTCAGAAAGTCTTTCAGAAGAAAAAGCAGCTTGTCAGTCCATTATCTTCAAATGGGTACACAAATCTGCTAAGGCAAACCAATTCTACAGGGCTGTTCTCTTCAAAAATTACTTGTCGTGCCCAGTGAAAGCCCAGTAGGCTTTTTGATACCTGTACATTACCAGTTATCACTAAAAACACAGTATGAGCAAGTTGTTCCACAATGAGAAAAATATCTAAATTATTCTTCCTATGGATGTGTTTGTTCCTATTTTTATGACAATGACATCAACCCCCCAACATCCCCATCACATGTCTACTAAACAAAAGATTGCAAGATGCCGTGCCTGCAGCTATTTGCACACTGAAAGCACAGTAAGAACAAATATGATGACTGGCTGATTAGGCACAAACATCATGTGTGATGTTCAAGTCTTGTCCTGCCTGTCCTCCCCTCCAGGGAACACTAATGCTGCTCTCCCATTCAGCTCATTAACCAGTTTTCATACAAATAACGTACAAACATAATGATCTTTGAGACTTCCTTACTTTCACCTTCTGAAGAAACTGGAGAACCACTTCAGAAGTCAGGAAGGAGGGACTGGCAGACGGAAGCAGGCAGCCTCATTAAACCCCATTTAAAAAGGAAAACAAGCCAAGAACAACCTAAGGATGTAATAAAACTACAGATGAAGAGCTCATTTTACGTAGACGTAGTAAAAAAGTCATCATAACTTAAAGTGTAGGACAATACGCACTGATGGACTATAATAGCTATGCAGATTCTGTTCTGCCTCTCTGCCAAGACAGCGTTGATTGACTGGGCTCAGTACAGCACTCTGCATGAGAGCTAGCTACAAAATTGTTCTTTGCACTATGCTTGCCATATGTGTAGG
Source organism: Chionis minor (assembly GCA_013398295.1). Taxonomy (NCBI): domain Eukaryota; kingdom Metazoa; phylum Chordata; class Aves; order Charadriiformes; family Chionidae; genus Chionis; species Chionis minor. The sequence goes on along the minus strand of VZSF01012080.1, from coordinate 455,762 downwards.
CCTTTTGCTTAAATAAGCTGTATGAGGTGTCAATACAATTTTAGCACGCTTGAAAACAGAATGCAAATTCAAAGCCTATGATTGCATCCATATGCCCATATGGTCATAATTGCAGAATATATAGGGAGTAAATGTAATAGGTAGTCCAAATTTTTTCCAGAACTCTAACATTAACTTGGAAAATAATAATCCATCCTTGAATTTTAATCAGTCAGTACTATTTTTATGAAATGGCAAAAGCATAATAAAATAAATCAATACAGTGTCCTAAGTAACAGAATGAAATTTAAAAGAACAAGTACAAATCTAAGTATCTCTCAAAGAAAATGTAATGAACTGCAAACCCTAAAAAAACCAAAAAAAAATTAAAAATTTTTTCTTCTCCAATGCTTCTCCATAATAACTTCTCCAATTTGGAACTCGTCATGATTATTCCTGTTATTTTTTAAGTCATCCATTTAAAATTCATTTTTCCCCATCACCAACTTTAGCTGAATTTTATTGCTTCATAAACTTTTTTTTTAAAATGAGATCTTTCAAATAATGGAAGACAAATGTTGTGGAACAGCATTCTCATTTTATGCTTCAATGTACAAGATAAGATAGATATATTCATTAGAAGCTGAAAAGGAAATATGGGAGGGTACTTTCACTTGAATATTTTCCAAATTATTATCTGTATTTAAGCCAATATCAAGTGCACAGTCGTAAGAGACAATAGCCTTATCTGGTCTATATTCTTCAAGAATAAATATATCACTTTTTATTGATTTTCTTCTCTAGCAGTGTGGAGAAAGATGGACCAAATATAAAAGTAAGTTTGAAAGTTAAGTTTTTTCATTAAACATTACAAAACAACAGAAGTCAGTTAATACTATGCAACACTATGGTAATTTATCTGGGAAAATATTATCATCACAACCTTACTTAGAACAATAAAAGTGAGACACAAGAGCTGACTGAGTTGAAGCTCTGACTGAATTAAAACAGAAATCTAGCAGGAAAAATCTTGATTAATCAAAAGTACATCAGAATAAAATGTATAAATGCAAAAAAAATGTTCAAGATATGTTAGAAAATTTGGGAAAAAAACACTTTTCCTTCTCTTCTTAAATAAAAAACTACTACTTTTGAGATCAACACAAAAATTTTAGTTTACAGTAGTGAAACAAATGGGACTTAATGATCAACTTCATTTGTAGAGTGTGCAAAGAATATCCCAGTTCACTGTTCAAAAAGTTGCAATTATCAGATCTATTACCCTCATGAGTTTACGTTATTAATAACAAATAATGATAATTACTCTTCAAAAGCACCGAATAACCAGCTTATTTCAAAAACTGGCAAGATGTATTAGATGTCATTTCTATGTGATAACAGCAGTGCTGCCCTGGAAAAATAAGGCAGCTGTGAATTTTCTTCTTCCTGTTCTCTTCTTGGAAAAGCATGTCTGCTCTCTAAACCCTTTCCAACTTCTTGTCACTAGATCAAAGGTGAAATACTGGCTTATTTTCTTCTCCTTCCAGTTCACAGCTCTTCCAAAAAATACTCAAAGCTGTTTCCCTCCCTGGACTGATCAGTCAATCTACTGAAAACAAAGAAGACTTCCTAGATAGCATTCTGATACTACCATAAATAAATACAGCTTGCCAAACAGTCTTAAGAGTCATAGAACAATTAGAGTTGGAAGGGACCGTAAAGATCATATAGTTCAAACCCCCCAGCAATAAGCAGGGACACCCTCCACTAGAACAGGTAACTCAAAGCCTCACCCAACCTGGCCTTGAACACCTACCTCCAGGGATGGGGCATCCACAGCTTCTAATGGCAACTTTTTCCAGTGTCTCACCACACAGTAAATAACTTCCTCCTAATAACTAATTAAGTCTACCCTCTTTCACTTTAAAACCCTTGTCCTATCATTACACTTCCTGATAAAAAGTCTGTCCCCAGCTTTCCTGTAGACCCCCTTTAAGTGCTGGGAGGCTGCTATAAGGTCTTCCCGGATCCTTCTCTTTTCCAGGCTGAACAACCCCTACTCTCTCAGCCTGTCTTCATAAGAGAGGTGCTCCAGCCCTCCGATCATCTTTATGGCCTTCCTCTGGAATTGATCCAACAGGTCCATGTCCTTCTTAAGTTGGGACCCCAGAGCTGGACACAGATGGGGTCTCACAAGAGCAGAGTAGAGGGGCAAAATCGCCTCCTCTCACCTGCTGGCCACGCTTCTTTTGATGCAGCCTAGGACACAGTTGGCGTTCTTGGCTGCAAGCGCAAATTGCTGGGTCATGTTGAGCTCCTCATCAACCAACACCCCCAAGTCCTTCTCCTCAGGCTGCTCTCGATCCATTCTCCACCCAGCCTGTATTTGTGCTTAGGACTGTCCCAACCCACATGCAGGACCTTCCACTTGGCCTTGCTGAACTTCATGAGGCTTGCATGAGCCCACCTCTCAAGCCTGTCCAGGTCCATCTGGATGGCATCCCTTCCCTCCAGTATGTTGACTGCTCCACACAGCTCAGTGTCATCAGCATATCTGCTGAGGGTGCACTCAATCCCATTGTCCATGTTGCCAACAAAGATGTTAACTGTTGCTGGTCCCAGTACTGATGCCTAAGGAGTGCCATTTGTCACTGGTTGTCACTTGGACATCATGCCATTGACCACAACTCTTTGAGTGTGACCATCCAGCCAATTCCTTATCTACCAGATGGTCCGTCTGTCAGGTCAATGTTTCTCCAACTGAGAGACAAGCATGTTATGCAGGACAATGTCAAATGCTTTGCACAGGTCCAGATAGATGATGTCAGTTGCTCTTCCTTTAGCTTTGAATGCTGTGATGCCATCATAGAAGGCCACCAAATTTATCAAGCACGACTTGCCTTTAGTGAAGCCGTGTTGGCTGCCACCAATAACCTTTTTTCCCCATGTACTTTAGCAGTTTCCAGGGTTATCTCCTCCACGATCTTGCCGTGCACAAAGGTGAGACTGACTCGCTTGTACTTCCTTTGGTCTTCCCTTTTATTCCTTTTTAAAAATGGGGGTTATGTTTCTCCTTTTCCAGTTAGAGAGAACTTCACTGGACTGTCATGACTTCTCAGCTATGATGGACAGTGACTTGCCAACTTAATCCGCCATTCCCCTCAGGACCCAAGGACACATCTCATCAGGTCCCAAGGACTTGTGCACCTTCAAGTTGCTTATATTGTGTCAGTCCTGATCTTCTCCTACAGTGGGCAGTTCCACATTCTCCCAGTCCCTGCCTTCGCCTTCTGTGACTTGGGTGGCGTGGCTAGAGAACTTGTTGGTGAAGACCGAGGCAAAAAAGTCAGTGAGTACCTCAGCCTTCTCTATATTGAGTTAACTAGGTCTCTTCTTTCTTTCTGGAGAGGGCCCACATCTTCCCTAGTCTTCCTTCCTATATCACTGATATACCCATAGAAGCTTTTCTTGTTGCCTGTGACATCCCTGGCCAGATTTAATTCTATGTGGGCTTTAGCTTGCCCAGGCTGGTCCGTGGCTGCCCGGACAATTTCTCTGTATTCCTCCCAGGCTACCTGTCCTTGCTTCCACCCTCTGTAGAATTCCTTTTTGTGTTGGAGTTTCTCCAGGACCTCCTTGTTCATACATGCAGGCCTCCTGCCGTTTTTGCTTGACCTTATCAGTCCTGTGCTTGGACAAGCGATCCTTGAATACTAACCAGCTTTCTTGGGCTCCTCTTCCTCCAGGGCTTTATCCTATGGTACTCTGACAAGCAGATCCCTCAAGAGGCCAAAGTCTGTTCTCCTGAAGTCCCGGGTAATGAGCTTACTGTGTGCCCTCCTTGCTGCTCTCAGGATCTTGAACTCCACCATTTCATGGTCACTGCAGCCAAGGTGGCCCTTAAGCTTCACGTTGCCCACCAGTCCCTCCTTGTTGGTGAGAACAAGGCCCAGCGTAGCACCTCTCCTTGTTGGCTCCTCTATCACTTGGAGAAGAAAGCTATCATCGATGCATTCCAGAAACCTCCTGGATTGCCTATGACCTGCTGTGTTGTCTCTCCAACAGGTATCAGGGTGTCTGAAGTCCCCCATAAGGACCAGGGCTTGTGAATGTGAGGCTATTCCTATCTGTCTATAGAGGGCTTCATCCACTTGGTGTTTCTGTTCAGGTGGCCTGTAGCAGACCCCCGCTATAATGTCACCTGTCCCTGCCCTCCCTTTAATCCTGACCTATAAAGCTCTTGGTTGGTTCCTCATCCATCCCCAGTCAGAGCTCCACGTACTTCAGTTGGTCCTTGACCTAGAGGGTGACACCCCCTCCTCATCTGCCCTGCCTGTCCTTCCTAAAGAGCCTGTATCCTTCCATTCCAATACTCTAGTTGTAGAAGCAATCCCACCATGCCTCCATGATGCAATTAAGATCATAAACCTGCAAGCATGCACATGTCTCCAATTCCTCTTGTTTATCCCCTGTACTGCGTGCATTTGTATAGAGGCATTTAAATTGGGCCCCCAGTGAAGCTGACTTACTGGCTGGAGTGGCTGGAATTCTTGATTTGCTTGACTTTATCAGGTAAGCAAATTTTCTCTTCCAGTGTCAAACACAGCATTATCGACTTGGTAAGTATCAATATTATAACACTAAACATACATCCAAAAAAACCCACCTACATTTGTATCTTGAAACCAATCCAGAAAATTTAGAGTAGCTTTTTCCCCAGAGACAAACTATGATAAGGATAATGAATGCAATTAAACATCTTATTATCCACCCAAGTACTCCCTTTTCTAAGATGTGATACACAGTTGTGCATATTCAAGGGTAGTCTGAGCTTCAAATCTGTGGCTCAGGTACGTAACTGCATACAAGGTGTGGAAAGCATACCCTCAATTATGCTACAAATGATACACAGCTGGCAAAAGAATTAGCAACAGCTGCAACTAAACTGGTACAGAACATGATTTTACTTTATCTTTCAGATGAATCATGCTTACAATCTAACCAGCTGCAATGGTTGGATTCAGTACTTTGTACTGAATATGACTTAAATTTGAGTTTCTAAAGTTTTCAGCAAGGAGTGTATGTTCCTGTTTGCTTCACGGACACTTATGATCATAAAATACAAATAATAATTAACTAAGTGAATGAAGCTAGAGTATTAACCCCAATAGCTTGCATTCTACATTCCGAAGTCTCATGAAGAAAACATTAATGACTGCCATTTGCAAAGGACTGGAACTCAAGTAACATCATGGCCTTTGAAAAAGACATGCAAGACATTCTCAGCAGTACCTACGATTCATATGATTATATGTAAGGCTGAGTCATAGCAGAACTGATGGATTACTTTTCCCGGATCATTACTTAGTAGAAAAGTTGTCTGCTGGGCAACATACTTATTTCAGAAATATTCTTCACTAGAAAACACCACTTAAAAAACGCAGAAAAAAATTTAAAAAAAAATTTTAATGGAATGCCGTTTCTTTTTTCTGGGTAGCATCAATCTCCCCCTTTCTCCTCAACAGCACTAATTCGAAATATTACTCAAATAACAGCAAAAATTGCTATTGCATTTATTGCTGCTGCTTTGCATAGTTCTGATCACTTTTAAATTTTCTGACGTGCCACTGAAGAACATTTGTTGAAAATCTTTAATTAACATTTATTTTAATATTTTATTCCCAGTTTTGAGACAAAGGGGAAAAAAACATAAAGCTTTGATAAGTATGGCTATGCTAAATTTCCAATTAACAGGTTTCACTGGTAGTTCTCATCTCTTCAGCTGCTTGACTAGAAACAAAATTAGTTTCCACACGCAGCTGAGTATCGTTACTCCAAAGCCCTTTAGACACAAGATTCAGATGTGTAAAAATTCTTCATACAGTCTTGGGTAACGAATACTGGCTACCGAACAATTAAATTAAATTAATTGCTATTTTCTACCTTTGACTAATTTATTTAGCCTCTTAGGAAAAAAAAAAAAAAATCACATGCAGCTTACTGAAATTCTAAATACCTAGGATGGGTTTATTTTTAAAAAAATATAACCGGAAACCATTTTTTTGAATTCTTACCTCCATTTGTTAATAACTATTGCAATGTTCTATTTTAAACTTTGTTTAGTGTGTCCTCTGCTTACCTAAGAAGATTCTTAACACTCCAGACAAAATCTCAAGGTTGGGAGAAATAACATATGCTTGGCACTGTTACTTGGTCCCAATTTTATCTCTTTGGTGTCATTAATTTTCCTCTAGTTATAAAAATTGGATGTTTTAAGAAACCTTGCATTCATATAACTTTCTGTATATCACAGTTTCTTACATATATTCAAAGACACAGAGAATGTACACCTGCAAACTAGGTTGATCTGAAGACCACTGTTTTTATCTGTTCATCACTGATACCAAGAGCTTTCTAAATAAAAATCCAAACCCCCATCCAGCAAGCTGAAAGCTAATACAGAATTCTCTCAGGAACTAGGGCAACTCCAAAGCAAGAAACACTCCTGAATTACCTTCTGTGATACTCTCTATGTAGGATGAGAGGGAGAGGGTATTGCACCAGCTGGTGTTGCTGTCACATGGGTTTTCATTAACAGGTTAATTTCACATGGCTGCTAAATGATCTTTGAAAACAATCCGGACTTAATAATTTAAAATAAATTTTAAAAAAAGGGAAAAAAAACCCAACACAACCCATCTTCTGAACCTAAATTCATTCCCTGACAAATACATGAAAAAAAATTTGTCTTACAATTTCATAGACATTTGAAGACGAGAGTATGAAATTTTCTTTCTATGGCCAAAATAAGTGTAACTTACTTTCACCCACAAAAGCTCATTTTCTAAGTATTCAAGGGACAGGAATTTTCACTCTGTTAAAGGTAATTTGTGAAACAGAACAGGATTAGAGTTGCTATCACTTGATTAGGAGAAATTCCAAAGAATTTCTGTAGGTATTACTTCAAGGCTTCATTACTTATAAATTTACCACTTTTAGACTGTTTTAACATGTCCTAACCAATCTGTTTGATTCATTGGTCACAATTTCTCTTCAAATAGATATCTGTCAAATAGATATTTGCTTACTGTAGCTGCTTCATTTTCTAAAGGCAGTGATACTGAAGTTCTTTTAAACCAATAGTGTTGTACAGCACAGGCTTCTACAGTAACTAGCTTTCCTCCACCTATATTTTTATCTGCCTAATTACAAAAAGCAATAAAGTATTAACAAATCAGAGATGTTATATTTCAACGTTCTTTTGTGCATAGACCAGAATGACATGGATTTCAAAAGCTCCTGATTTCTTTTTGCAAAGGAAATGCCAGTACTGACAGAGAAGGAAAGGTTCATATTTTATTCAAAGAATCCCAAAACTGCCAAATTGAAACAAAGGATACCTAATAGAGGCAGGACCAAGACTCTGAATAAGTTTATTGTTCAGTTATGTAAAAAAACCCCCGTTGTCTTGCATGACTCACCTTAACCAAATATAGCCTTTTACAGTCCACATACAGTCAGCTCAAATAGTCTGCGAATTCCTGAGACAAGAGCAAGACTGAAGAAATCAGAATTTAAAGCTTTTCACTTCCTCCTGTACGCAGCCAACGGGAGTTTCAGATGTAATTATTCAGACACTACTGAATATTTAAGTGTGCATATATAGTAGTATAGTGGTCTGACTGTGAAAAGTAAATAATACATTCAATATTTTGCTGAAATGATTAATCTTATTTGAAGCTGATATGTATTATTTTTATATACTACAAAGTGTCTCTTGAGATCTACAAACTATTGAGATCCACTTACGCAAAGGTGTTGGGTTTGACAGCATCACACCATTATATACCAGCAGAGAATTAATTCAGTAATGATGTTACTTGTTCTGATATATAATCAGAAATTCTGCAGAAATTAAGATGGGTACACAAAAACAGAGAGACAAATACAGACCGTTAAGCAGAAATCAGTTCTCTCAATACAGATCATTCCACCCTTTCTTTTTCTCGTCTGAACTGGCCACAAAACCTAGTGAATATCTAGAAATGTTTTAACCCACATTTCAGTAATGATTTGGAACAGAAATATAAATATCTCATTTGCTCTGTGTACAAAGGAATAACAGATTATTCTACCTGGGTGTATCCTCGGAGTACTCTAAACCATCACCCATTTGTAATTTCCTTCTACTGTACTCACCATCAGTTTTCATCTTACCTAAAGTTTTAATTAAAGACTTTACCTTAAAGAAAGAACATCCCAGCAAAGAATGAAAAAAGAGAAAGGAATCAATGTCTTTATACAAAACACTGGTGATCTTTCACAAGTGGTTTGTCTAGAATATTCTATACAGCATTGGTCAATCTGCTCAATGCATCTGAACTAATATATTAAATATATTTGAACTAATATACTAAATATATTAATGGAACTGCAGGACTTTTCATGCAAGAGAACTAAAGGAGCTTAACAAAATCAAGGCCAAGAGGAAAACTATTGCTCTCCAGAAATTCATTAAGTGCTACAGATTTGGGACAGAAGAAAATGATTTAAAGTAAAAGACAATAAAGATAGCTAATGGTACCTTTAAAAATAGGTTAAAAACCTCCCAATCTCTCACAAGCAGGATCTCCGAGAATTCCACATATGCAGTTTCTGGCCAGAAGCCGCAGTCCTTAAACAATGTCAGGTATCCCACCATTGCAGGACACTACAAGTAATCCACTGGCTAGAGAAACCACTTGAACACCTAAACTCAACATATTAGCGCTCTTGATTAAACTGAGATAGTTCCATATCTACTCAAAGACATATGTAATTCAAACACGAAGAGTGAATTCATAGTTTTGGCCAAGTGTTTAACTGAGCATGTCACCTAACCATTGCCTAGCTACTTGCCTGTGTTAGTACAACAATGAACCACTCTTTTCCTCAGCATCTCTCCTCTCTCGCCACCAGCCTTGCTAGGCAGGCTGTGCTGCACCCTGCCTCCGACTCTGCAGCTGAACTGCTGCCCTGCGCCGCAGTGCACGACGTGCCGTGGGGTAACTGCGGAAGTTGGAATATGCCCAGTGTGTTTGGGGCAAGGGAGCCATCCCTGGGGCTGGCCACAATAGCCAGGGACACAGCTCCACAGAAAGGACGAGAGAAAGTCATGCGTTGCAACCATCTTCAGAAAGGACCAAAAGGTCTGTAGAACCTACAGGATGGTGAACCTCAATTTTTGCCCTGAGGAAAATCACAAAGTACTCTTGGCCAGCAGTCCTTCTTCAGGCCTCCCGACTGAGCCTTGGGAGCCCAAAGGGCAGGGGAAGAGTGAGGAGAACATCAGAAAAAGGTCCTTGGAAATTTTGTATTTACCTCATTTTAAGTGACTATACTGAACTGAACTACAAGTCTTACCATTATTGTAACTGCATTAATAATAATCTCCTTGTTAGACTAAAAATTAGATTGTACCGCTCAATAAGATTGTCTCTCTCAAATTGATGGGAATTCAAGCACGCTAATCTGAAACTTGGATGCAACAAATTGGTAACAATTCTATACTTATCATTTTCACTTCCTTCTCCACTGTGTTCTTTCAGAGATAAAAAAATAATTAAACTAATAACATTACAATATTGAAATGTTTTATCTGTATCTGATAACTCCTCCTTTTGTCTTATGTTACTTTCCTATATCAATGCTATTCTAATGAAGACCCTTCTTTCTGATAAGCTAAAGACATATTTGATTTGTAATAGCTTGAAATAATCAAATTAATTTAAATACTTTTAAAATGTTGATCATTACTAACCGTCTTATCATGCAGTCACTCACATATTTCTTCCAAAGCTGCTCCAACCGCTTAGGGAACTAAATACGTGCTTATACTGGGAGGTATGGAAAGCCAGGATTTGGTTTCAAAACTAGCAGGAACTTCCACAGAGGAAAGATAATACTAATAAGCTGAATGGCAAAAGCTTTAAAACTGGGTAAAGGCATCCAAACACTGCTGAGTTCAGAAATCATCAGGACATGTGCAGCCATGAACAGCTCCCCGACAGAGAAAAAGAAATTCTCAGTGCAGAAGCTGGGACATTCATTAGGACAAGTTGGAGAAGCTGCCTTTCCTAAGGGTGAGGCGACCTTCGGAGAGGTAAGGTGTTGGTTCTAGAGTACTCTCCCTGTTGACCATTATCAAACAATACAGCCCAAATACTGCTTTGAACAAGACGGCTCTTCGGTATTTGCAGGAACTTTGTGGAAGCAATGCTTCTTGTTGAGTGCCAGTATACACAGTAAGTTATTTTCCTCACAGAAGCTAATCAAAAGATAGACAGAAATTCAGTCAAGTTTAAAATTAAAAAAAACCCACCAAACCAAACCCCTGAAAAAAAGGATGATGTAGCCACAGTTTAAACACACCAAGTATGTACACATATACACTCCATATACAGTCAAATTTCATTTTGTCTGTTTTTACTATGTTTTAAAAAGACTAATATCAATGTCCACTGAGGTCAAACTTCTTATCTGTCATCAAGTACATGTTGCTTAGTTTAGCTAACAGCGTATAATTACAAAAACTCCTGTCTTTTGCTTTCAGAAACAATCAGACTACTATAAAAAAGACGGTTTATCTCAGTAACTGCCAGCGTTTTCACTGGGGGAGATTCCTGTATCTGCACACTAATTTAAAATACAAGAAAACCCCAACAAACCAAAACCAATTCAGTAATGGCTAACAGCAAAACCAGCAAATGCACTGCTCAAATGAAATTATGAAAATGCTCATGAATATTCCAGGCAAATTTCAGTGTCAAGGGAAGAAAAGTTCATAAAATTTCACAGCCTGAAGATGTGATTAACTTTTAGAAATAATGCCCCTTTACTAAAACACAAGAGATTAATTCAATGCTGCGAAGTGAAGAGTTTTAATGTGAGAACTGGGCTGTTCAAATTACAGGACAGTACCCCTGTGAGATCTCTAACAAAAGTGGTTGCAGCCAAAGAATGTTTCATGTCACTAGTTAATCCTTCAGTAATGAAAATAATTGCCAGGCCTTACTGGGGGATATAAGTTTTCCAGCCTTGCTCCGCACCTCTGTGGGCAGAAACCCAGATGGTAGTTGGTGTTTATCTACACTCCTCTAAAACTAAAGAGGGAAAATACTTAAGCAACAGAAAATCATTATGCCAAGCCAACGCTGTGCCTTAGGTTTGAAAGGCTGTATTGGTACTGCCTATTGGTACAGAAGGTACACGTTACCTTCTTCAAATAGAATTTGGAATGGTCATGTATGATAGGGACAAGGACATAACAGAGCAGCTGAAACCTGCTCTTTGTGGCAGACCAGCACTACAGTCCTTGAAATCGTAACATGATAAGGAACTTTCTCTGGCTGCCATTAACTCAGAAAAACAGACTTTTTCATTGCAAAATGAAAATCAACGGTTTCTCATGACGGATTTTTTTTTTTTTTTTTAAAAAGGTAGCGAACATCAACTAACATTCTGCTTATATAGTCTAATCAATGAAACTCCATAAATCCAAACATCTTCAAAATTGGTGCCTCATACTCTGAATGCTTCTTTTTTTCCTTTGAGATTGGTATCTAGTTGCAAATTTATTGAACTTTCTAATGAAAGGAATGCACGAGTGCCCCTCAAAAGTTGCAACTCTCTTACATCTGTTGAACTAGGCAGTTTATTTTATTACATGCATATGAAAGCAGGATATTTATAAGCAGTTTGGGTTGCAATGTTGATTTTCCCTCCCATGTCCATGTAGAAATATATTTCTCCATTTAAATGGCATATGATTTCTTTCCTTCACGGAGATATTTCTTTCCTTCCTGAGCTATTCCTTTAACCACTTTAAATAGTTGGCAGAAGTTCTGATTTTTACTCTGCCTTTTTCAGTTTGTGCTTGCAATATACAAAGCTAAGTTGAGCATGCTCAAATCCAGAAAAAAATCTTTTTTATTTCTACTTTTGAAGTATATATTATAGAATGGGAGATTGTATTATTTATTGGATCAGATGGCAGTTTATGTTGCCTTTTTAGTATAGTAATATTTTTATTACAAGTTAAGACATTCTCAGTAATTCTTGCAGTGGGAACAGGTCATCTGGTTCAGGCACAGGGATTCACAATTTCTTGTGGAAAACAACAAAACATTTATTAATAAAAATATGATGTTGTAAGGTTTGCACAAAATTACCCACAGATACATTTAAAATAAGTACTTCACCACCTCTGCACTTGCTTTCAACTTTGGTACAAAACAGTTACTTCTACAACTAAATGCAGGTTTTAGAAAATAAGTGCAAACTTCATTGAGACATTTTATATTCAGTGTAATTCATTAAAAAAACTTTGCAATAGTTTTTAACTGCAGCAGGCAGTAACAATTTTAGCTTTAACTCCTTGTTCAGAACTCTCAGAAATATATGTGAATGTGCTAATGAAGGTAGTTGCAAAAGAAAACTTGGAGTTTTGTGAGTCCATCTTTAAATATCTTATCCTGCCTGAAATGTCATTTGTAATATGACACTTTTATGGCTAACAGTATTCTTATTACTCCTCATTTATGGTTCCATTGAAATAGTCATATCCATTTTTTTCTGTAATGGAAACAACAGTGCTTATCGCATTTTGTCTGCTCCAGTGAATAGCACTTCTCTGATATTAGTTCAGATGAAAGTTCTGTTCTTTATACTGGCTTGACTTTAGGATAATTTAATACTAGAACCATTATTTTTATTGAAGAATGTTCAATCAACAAATTTTTCATTCTGAAATATAACTACAGGAGTAAAAAGTAAAAGATAGAAAGCACATGAAAGGAAGAAAAATCAAACTTAATCGACAAAAACAGCATCTGCAGAATTGGCATTCCAACCATTCAACAGGACATGTATGACATTTTAATAAAACGGAAGGTGTGCTGCTGCGTTTGGAAGAAGGTCCTTTTTCCTACACAGTGACTCATGTTCAACAAGAATTCCAATCCAATACATACTGCAAGTACATATTACATGAAATCACAACTCACACTTTACTGAGCTTAAACTTTCTTTTGAACCCATGCCAAGATGGTTTTCATCCTAAATTGACAGGAGGCCAAAGAACCTGATGAGAGGTGGACAAAAATATCTTCATTTTGCTACTTATCAACTATTATTCTACGACAGTAATTATCTTCTCTATTTGATGGAATCTTTTCAACACATTTTGAAAGTTATTTGAAGTTGAATATTAATTTTAAAAGATCTTGTCTTGACTGGGAAAACTAAAATATACTGTGGTAAAATTAATCTTTTATCTTTCTTTGAACTACTTACTCATCTAAGTGGCTTTCCATTTAAAAATAAATTAAACTGTCCTCAAAACAATAAAATCAGGAATTACTCCAATGCCTGTCTGTTTTTGTTGCAATCTCTAACTAGAATCACAATCTAATTAGAATAAAAATTATGAAGATAGATCGCAGGAACATTCCAGGAACACAAAACCCAGCCTTGAGCTGTGAAACACTCAGAGAGGAGTTGATTAACTCTGGTATGAGCCAGAGGTCCTAAACATTCTTTTGGTAATTCCTCCCTTAACTGACTAGATGAATTTTTATGCTTTTTGTGTGAGTCTAGGCACTCTGCAAGAAGCTCTCAAAACTTTTTTATTCATCTATTATGATTTAGTATTCAAGAAAGATGTTTGGGAGAAAACACACAAATTATAACAGAAAGGCTAGGTACTAAAGCTGAGATAATTTTATATGTTTAGATGCCTCATCCTCGGAGGCGTTAAATGTCAGGTTGGATGGGGCTTTGAGTAACCTGTTCTAGTGGAAGCTGCCCCTTGCCAATGGCAGGGTGTTAGAACTAGATGATCTTTAAGGTCCCTTCCAAGCCAAATTACTCTATGATTCTATGTTTTCCTTGATATTCACAGGAGGATATTGTTACACACACACACACATTGATCTTTTATGAAAATGTTCCTTTGTGCAGAGCCCACAGACCACACTGGCTGAACTGCACTTATGCTAGTAACACTGACAGCAGACATTTCAAGGACTAGGGTAGGTGCCCAGCTTCCCAGTGAAATTCACTGTGAAATAAAACTAACCAGATAGCAGGAGAGTGAATTCAGCAAACCCTCAGGGATGTGTCTGTGTATTCGGTGTTTATTTACTCCCTGCAACCACAAGTATATAGCATACAGGAGGAAAACGCAACGATTCATAGCTGAGGCAATGCAATTGTACAAGTTTTCAGTTATGAGATAATGAATAGTCCTCTTGCTTTTTCTCTTCAATATGAAACCTTGAATGAAAGAAAATAGATGGATTCACTCTCATCTGGGTTACTTGCTTCTCTTTTTGCCAAAGCTTGTTTTGAGATGCAAGACCTCCTTTCCAGCAGATTTATTTCTATTCAGTACCCCCTTTCTAAGTACACTGCGTGGAAGGTCTGCAAAATTCTACAGATCTTCCTCTCTTGTTTTATACTTATTAAATGTTCATTCTCTAAAAGCAAAAGAAGAAAGTATATACAAATTTTTAAGGTACTCATACAACACATGTTCATGTCAAGAACTAGAAACTGCATTTTATGAGAATCTAAGGGGCTAACTACTGTGCCTGCTATAAAGCTATCCCCTTAGTGTTTTAAAGATTTTTCAACTTTGGAACATTATTTATTTATGCCTCTCTTTTGTTTGTTAAGTATTAGATCATCCCAAATTATTGTGCCATTATAACACATATGCTAAACCACATGTGTAAAATTCTGGAATTTATAAAATGGATTTGACAATCTCACAAGAACAGATCAGTCTCATACTGGGTTTATCCTAGTTTTATGCAGCTGCAAATGAAATCACTGGAATAATGAAGTTACTCCAGCAGTCACAGATTAAATTTGAGATTGCTAATATAAATTTCATTGCCACAAGATGTTCTGGAGGCCAAAAGTATAAATGAGTTCAAATTCACAAGGGTGATACTGTCAGGGACTACTAATATGACAGACCTTTTTCATAGAAATCCAGCCATGTACGGAGTACAGAAGTTGTGACACCATATAAGGAAGATCCCTTTGTCCATGCTTTTTTCTTATGTTCTTCAAGAATCATTAGCTACTTGTCACTGCTAGAGATACAGTAGTTGGCTATACATAATGCTAGTTTGACCGTGGCTAGCAGGTCTTGCCCTGTGATCCTTCTCCCAAGTTTCTATCACTGCTTTCTTACAGACATTATTCAGCAAAATCTTTGTTCTACGCACTCAGTACACAGTGACAAAACCTGCCATTGCAGGAATACATTTTATTTTGAGTTTCAAAGGGTATTTCCATGTCAAAGGAAAAGAGACAGCCCCATATCATTTTAACTCTACAAATGGGAGTCCAGCATGGGGACACTTACATGTATATAAACCAGTTTAGGTCTTCTCCAGGTTACTAAATTTACGTGTCTCCAGTGTTTTAGAAATCTCTGAGGCAAGCCCATCACACAAGATCGGCATGCTGAAACTGTATTTTAACCTTGCAGAGAAGGACAGATTCACAGGGGATCAGAGTATGCTTCAGTCAAGGGATATGTTTGTGGTTTTTTTTTCTTGAAAACACTTTTCAATGCTTTTCAGCAACGTTGAAAAGTTTAGTCATAATCTAGCTCTATAAAAACAGGATTACCAGTCCATAAAAATTGTCAGCCTCAGATGTTCTGTGATCAGTAAGTGTCCTCGTTATTAGAGTAACCAAAGTTTCCAGAAGAAATCCACAGATTTTGCAAGCAATACAGAACAGTTAATATTGTGCTGAAATAATCAATCTATATACTTTACAACAGACATTTAATGATGCTGCTAAAATGTCCCATTATATACAGAAAGTACCAATATTATTTGCAGTTACCAGACTATACTGTCAGAGCTGTCAAGAGTTAAAATCAAATTAGATTTGACAATCAGGATTTCAACTGCAAACTTATCCTCGGTAATTAATGCAATTAACAGTCTGAAACACAGAGAACAATGTGCTAGCATCATGAACATATTGTTTGCTCAGATGAATCATTTTCACATTAGTATTTAATTGATGTGACTTTTGCTTCAGATACACTAGAATAACCATGTCATGTTACTGATAGAGTAGATAAAGTAAAATATTGGCTAAATTACTGTCTTTTTTTTTTTAATGACAAAAGTTTAATTAACAATTAAAAAACTCCCTGCTCAATAATGTGAAGAGCTATACACAAATGTTGAGGCTCTGTATCTAAAAATCTCCTGTTTCAACATGAAAACACCAAAGCTTGATTACTGCTGCCAAACAGCATGCAACATATCCAGAATATTGCCACCAGCCTACTGGTAGAAAGTAAAACCTCACAGAATTGGCAAGGTTAACCATCCTGTTGGAGAAAGAACATTTTTTAAGAGAAAAGTTATTTAACAGCACTTATGATTGGAAGAAGAAATCTAATATACTTGTATAAACCTGATTACAAAGCCCGACTAACAGTTGTTGCCATCTCATTTCTAGTCAGCATCAACTCCCTATCAGTGGTGTTCAAACTTACAAATTTAATGGAATGTCTACAAAAAAATTCCGTATCGCCCTAACACGTTCTTGTTTCCTCAAGAAAGGAACAACATAAAGTGCTGCCTGAATTATATGAAGAACAAAAGTAAGATTTGTTTCCACAAGGTTCTTTAGCAAATGTCTTTCAAAATACTGTGTCTGTGATCACAGTAACATTTGCTCCACAAATCATCACAAGGAATAAGTAAGCCACTGCCACAAAGTACTAAACCTCCATGGTTCAAACTGAAGGAGGTACCTCTGAAGAGCCAGGATTTCATCATGAGAAAGGGCCAGGAGACAACATGATCAAATGCAATTAATGAGTTCTGACTAAGACAGAGCTTTTTGCTAGGTCATGCACAAAAGTTGGAAGTCTGTCAGGAATTCAAACCCCATCAAAGTGACATTTTATTATAAGGCTGTTGGCACACTGACGTGTGTCATCCCTAGCAACTCTTAACAGTATGTATCATTACCCCATGAACCATACCAGAAGTTGTGTTTAAAGTCCTTCGATAACTATTAAGGTTAGGACTTAAAATAAATGACTGGGGTGAGGGGGAAAACAACGAAAAACAACCAACTGAAAAAAACTCCTCTGCTGTCCCTTATATGTTGCTTGTCAAAAAGAAAGCGAAAATTGTACAACAGAACAGAAAATTCTTCTCCTGAAAGAACAGTCTCCAGTGCTGCTGTTTTAGTGATTTTTGAAAACCATTAATCCTTTTACGAAGTATGGATAAAAAGCAACACTTATGTCACAAAAAAGCCAGGAAATGAAATCCAATAACTGCATAAATATCTTTCTTGACCAGGAGCTGTGAACACTCTAGCGATTTTTCATTAACTTTCAGAGACTATAAAAGTTTTTATTCCAAATCCAAGTGCACTATGAAAAGTAAGAGTATTTTCAACCTGGATTATACATGGATTTTTTTTTAGAAACTGAGATTCGTGTTGCTTTGGAATTATACATATGTGGGCTTGAGAGTCTAAATAGGTATCAAACTGTGTCAACACCAACTCAAGAGAACACTGACATTTTTAAATAAGCTAGTATAAATTTCATGAAGCTCTGAATTCCACAATACTTCCCTTTCTCAACATAAACCTACATACTACTACAGCATATCATTGCTCTGCATGGGCCTTCTAGATGGCCTTCACTGGCTTCAAATTCTATTACTATGAAAAGGAAGCTGAAATTAGCTATACGAGCAGCTATTTTCTTACAGCTCTACATTTTTGAGTGATGTTGTCACCACAGCCAGCCTGTCCCCTGGTGCCCCTCACAGAAACCAATCACTCGGTCCCCAGCATCGTATGTGATTAGTCCTCGTTTCATGCAGCAGGAGCCCACACTTTGCTGGAGGCTGCACGAGAGCAACTGACAGATGAATCTTAATTCCCTTGCAGCAGCCATTCCTTATCAGAGCCCTCCATGCTACCAACCTGTTCCACTCAGTGCAGAGACCCTTTCTGTCTGCTCAGCTAGTTACACATATTGGCCGAGGATCCCTCCTGAGTCTCTGTTCTGACAGTAAATTTCATTTAGACATGAAACACATTGCTGGTCTGAGTGAACAGGTAAGAAAAAAGCACTTTACAGCTACTTTGAACTACATGAATTGAAAAAGAAGGAACAGTTCAGGTGAGGCAGGACAGCAAGACAGCAATGGCATAAAATAGTTGATAGCTGGGAGACAATTCGTTTTAGTAGTTCCAGTCTCATCGTGCATTCCAGAAAGTAAAAATTAAAATGAAAAACTTAATTTAAGTAGCTTAAAAACAACAACTACCAAACTATTTTTAATTTTTGCAGAAAGACTCGGGTTTTGCAGCAACAGCAAGATGAAATACCCTACAGGAATTGGAGAGCCAAAATAGCTTTCCTCAATGTTGTCAGAAGCTGATTTTCATCTCTTCATTTTGCTGATAAAGAAAGGTTAGAAATGCCTATTGTTTTCCACCCACAGCTTGGGAAACAAGGCAATTTGAGACTCTGAACTCAGTGATTTTTCTTCCTATCACAAATGATCTATAAGTTTCATTACTCTATGATCTTTGATTCCTCAGGCAGAAGTTCTGTTATATAAAATAAGCCTCCTAGAAACTGAAACAAAACCAGACATGCACAGAATTCCAAGCAAACAAAAACATCTCAACACAAAGCCTTATTTCAGTTTATCTACTTCACTGTGCTCTGCCTGTAGAGCTACTACCCATTGTCGACTTAACAGCAGGTGCTATATTCATTCAATCGGTTTATTCTTAAGAGCAAGTACTTTTCATTTTTAAACAAAACTAAACTAAACTGGAAAAAAAAAAAAAACACAAAAAAACCACCACCCACACAACCCTTCCCCAAACGTCTCACAATGAAGAACCAAGCAATCCAAACACCTCTGCTTATGCTCTGGCAGCATAAGCCATTTGCTTTTCATTGGCTGCCATGCTGAAAGCTGGTTTCCATGCTCCTCCTATGTTTGTTTTCTTGCTGCACTCGAGGACTGCACAATGATGTAACTTACTGAAGATGAAGATAAGAAGAACTTCATATTTTTCCAAAAAGAAAAAGCTGCAAAATAAGGCTTCTGGATTATAAATTTTCCTAGAAAACTTATGAAAAACAGATCCTATTGGCCTCTTTTAGTTCCACTGGCAAGTATTCACTGTCCTCATTACCGAAGTATTATCATGAAAAAAATTGAAAATATTTAACAACTCAAGATGAGCTGTTTATTACTAATGACTTTTGATTCACTGTGGCCCCTTCACAAGTTGCTGTCATGATTAGCAAAGTAGCTAATGTGATATTCTTTTCAGCTGTTGCTCTCTGGGGATAAATAAAATAATTCAGTAGTTATAAACGGATACACGGGTAAGTATAGCAGACTATCTAATGAATAGCAGCAGCACAGGTAAGCAGTGAGTGCTCCTAAGCTGGTTTTGACTTCTTAAGTCTTTGTTTGGTATACTGACCAGGTCAGAGAAGAGTCACTTTTAATAAAAAGCATGAGAAGGTAAAAATACTGAGGAGGAAGGGTTCCTAGTTATTCAGATTATAATTTTAGACATATTTCTATTACACAACAGAAACATTTCTATGTAGAAACAGCAGTTTTGCTAGAATAGGAGCACAACTTGAAGTAGACACAAGTTTTTTTGTTTTCTTTTGTTTAAAGTACAGTATGTTGTAACATAAAGCAGCTCACGCCAACAGGAAACAACCGGTACATCTCAGGACTAAAAAGAAACCCATTGTCCATCTCCTGAAGTAGCTCTAAAATCCAAGAATGTTTCAAAAGGGAAAAGAAAACACAAACCAAAGAAAAAACATTTGCGATTCTGAACTTTGTAATAATCACAAAAATGAAACAGTTCTAGAAACTAATAGATGTTGAGACAGTAAATTGTCCTGCAAGAGACTGATTTCAAACAGCTGTCTGCCTGTTTTGGTAAGCCAATTTGAATAGAGATTTCCCTACCTATGGGAATTTCTTAATCAGTGGAACATTAAGTTACTTCTTTTTCCACATTCTTGCTCAGTATAATTATTATAAATGCATCAAAAAATGAAAAAGCCAGAAACAAGAACAGTTTGATGAAAAGGGCACACAATATGAAAAAAAGAATACGAAAAACGACATTGATAAAATGCTGAAAAAAAACCGGTTTGAGTCCTCATTCTCTCTGACTCAGAGCAGAAAACTTAAAACTAAGTATTTGAGATTTCTGTCTTGATTACTAATTATTTTAGCAGGGGGACACTTTCCATCTACAACCTACAAAGATCTTTCCAACAAAACCAAGTTTTGTCTCTGTCCATTTTCACACTTCTAAATACCTTTTTCCTCTACTTATTTTGTCTGCCTTTTTACCCCGTTTGCCCACTGAATACAGGTGGAAAGGACGGTAAAGAAAAAAAAAACAGTTAGGCATAACCTAAAACAACAAAAGGTTTTGTTTTTTTTAAAGACGAAATGTAAACAAGACTTCTTTTATTAAAATACAAGTGTTAATTCCAAATATTTAAGTGTCCAACTGAAAAACAAAAAAAAACCCAACGCAATAACCGAGTCTCAAACTACTGACTTTAGCATTGCATTGAGTTGAAACATCAATATATGTATTACAGAAATACTAATTAAAAAAAAATGTTGTTGCAGCAATTACTCTCATAAAATGCCATTTTTAAGTGTTAGTGACCATGGGAAAGTATCTGATTGATTTGGAAACTATATATTTCCTGTTACAAAAGATGACAGAAATATTTTATCAAAAAAACCACATGAAACAGTATATGCAATACAAAACCTTAATTAAACTGTTCTGTTTTGTCCATAGTTTTTCTTAGAAATGATTCAGTGGATCTATGTCACTCCCAGCATTTTTTCATGAAAGAAAAGTATTGAATGCACCTTTATAAAACTACTCTACTTAGTCCCATATGCCATAATGGAACTGGCAGAGAAATTCTGGCTGTCCCTGCCCGTTCTCCTGAGCCTCCCCTCACCCTGCCCACAGCCCAGAACCCATTTTAGCCCCCAGGGCTGTCAGTCCATGCCCCAGTGATGCTGCAGGAGTCCCTGGACCTAGTCCTGTCTCCTGCACTTCTGGCTCACCTACTGGATTTCCTCTGAAGACCCTGGACCTCCACTGAGGACAGCTTTGTCTCCAGGTCTGCCTCTGGCCTTGCTTGCTGCAGTTCCTGACAAGATCCTGGCTGTGGCTCACCACCTCACCTGCCTGGGACTGTCGACAGACCCTGTCACCATCTTTAGTTCAGGCCTGCTTGGGTGCTACAGGACTGTACCCTGGTCCGTGATGGCCCGGCCACTGCCCGATTTGTCCTCCCTTGTGAAGCAGCCCTGCTCTTGCTACTCCCAAGCACTCATTTCTCCTTAAGAATACATTATTATGTATTTACTTAAACCTGACAGGAACAATGGACTAAAAAATAAAACTTCTTGGTCACTAAAAGCTGATGATGTACCTGCTACTGATTTCTATTAGCCCTCTCAAACCACTAAGTGTTTAGGCACAAAAGGATAAAGTTGACTATATTAGTTTTTCTTTCAACTGATATATAAAAAAGAAACACAGACACAGATTAAGTAGATGAGAATTCTGTCCCTGAATTCAGTTTGATCATGAATTGTTCACAGGACTTTATATCAAGCCTAGAGTCAGCTCCCAATTTTAGCTGAAGCTGAAATCAACTGAATTTATGTTTCAGTACTTCCTATTTGAAGGTGGTATTTCCTCTGGTCCTCCTCTCAATCACTTGAGAAGTCTTCCTTTTAAACCTTTTATTTTCAGGAGCAGTAAATATGTCAATAATCAGAACAATATACAATTATGACACCAATTCCAACCCTCTAATTAAAAAAAGAAATTGCTCTCTATTAAAAGCTTCACGATCACTTTATCCAGGCTTGACATGTTCATTGTGAATATACTGCTCTCTCTATTTCTATATAACAAGACCGGCCAGCAAAATCTATTAATCTTTTCATAATTTTATTTAAATACTATCATCTCAAAATGGTTTTAAAAGCTTGTTTCTACCTTTTAAATTGTAATTATTTGAAGCTCTGAATAAAATCCTTTGAAGTCTAATAGTCTAAACACTATCAGGGTTATTTTTTTGAACAAAACCATAGATGAGATACTTTACAGTTTTTCATTAAATTTAATAAAATGCAGTTATACAAAGAAGATACTGGAATAATATTGCATTACTATATTGTGAAGCACGTGCATTATTCAACTTATATTTGGAAAATTAATTCAGAATATAGCACACTCAGAGACAGGTGATAAAATAGCAAAGGTAACATTTCCAAAGGACAGCCTCTAACGTTACATGCTCATTTTTGTCACAAAAGACAGTTATATACTCAGTGTTTGCTCACACAAATGCAATCATTCTTGTAGAGAATTAAAAAAAATGCCCACTTAAAAATCTTGCTTGAAGAAATGCAAAAATGCTACACCTTTTCTCTCAAGTTACAAGCGGGCAGTTAAGTGAATTTCTTGAACACAAATAGGACACTTAAGCAACCAGCCAGCCAAAAGAAATCCAGGTACAGCTGGAAGTAAAGGCTTCCCTGTTTATTTAACCAATGATCCTACGTATGAACACTTTTCCATGGGTAAATGGCATGCATGTCTGTCTGGTGCAAGCAGTTCACGGTCCACAGAGCCAAAGCAATCTTTTGTAAAGTGCAAGTAGCTAACTGGGGAAGCAAGCAAAACCAAGTCCAACTGCAGACAGTTGGGCAGGGCAGTGCTGGTGAAGAGCAAATGGACGAGCTCATCAAGAGATACCCCAAGGCGTCTGGCATCTGGCACTTTGGGGGAGAAGATAAATCTCACACCTGTGGAAACTGGGCTGTTGACAGAGCATCTCCACTGGAAGACAGTTAGGTACATGCTGTACATCAAAGATAAGCCCCCAGAGGTTACCCTTCTTCCATTTTTTAAAAGTTATTTCTTATTTGTCTACTGCTGTATTACTTAATGAAAGAGAAGGAAAAGAGACAAAAAGATGAAGCGCATACAGTAGTGAAACTGGAAAAAATTAGATTCTTCACAGCGTTTCAACTGAAATATTAATAGGTATTGAAACATAACACATTTTAATCCATAAAGTGATAGTATAACTCAAACTCTCCGTTCTATGACTCTTTATAGGAAATTTGAAAATTCTGTTTCCTCTATAAAGGGAACGACAATCAAGCCTTTTGCACTCATTTGTACCAGATGGTCCCAACGCCCCGCGTACTTGCACTGCTGCACCCTCCTGTCCCATGACCCAGGGCGTAGGCTAGTGCCGGCTGAATCCACTGTCACCCACGAGCCCAATGCCGGGACAAGGCGCAGGCAGGTGACCCCAGTGCTGCGCTGCAGCTGTCAGCGTGTCGGCGAGGCGAGCTGTCCCACAGCGGGAGTAATTCCATGGAGTGCAGGAGCACTCTGTCTTCTTACATGTCTCAGGAGGTCACGCAAAGGCATCATCCGAATGCACAGTGATCCACAGGTCTTGCTGTCCCATGGGTCAGGTGCTCTTCTGTCATGCTGCCACTACTGCAGAAGAAGGTGTACAGTCTGCATTTGTTCAGTGTGTCATGGTTGTTTTTTTCACAGCAGGAAGCACTTAAACTTCAGTATCAATTCTGGTCACCAGGGACACAAAGAAAGAGGGGTGCCTCAAAAGTTGTGAGAGTGTACAATGCTATCTATTACACTGTTTATCTCCTTCCCAGTGTAATCTCTACTGTTAAACAAAACTAACTAATCAGATGCTCTTTACATCTTTAAGTTAGACACATTACTGATGGGCAGGGAACAAATCCAAAACTAATCCACTACTGAGACATATTTGGCAAATCTAGCTGTTGTGCTTTTAACCAAGTGTAAATCTCAAATTCACTAAATTTCAATTCAACGGTTGCAAGGCCATCCATTTTGGTAATCTACAACCTCATGCCACAATGTAAATGCTGGATCTTTTTGAATATAGGTATCTGACAATCTACAAAACAAGAACCAAGACTGATAATATGATGTGGTATTCTTAAAATAGAAAATGTATCTTCCAATATTTGTCCTTGATTTTCCATTTTTAAACATATTGCGCTGAAATATTCCTAGGTTTTCTGTTGTGACCATCAATTTGTTAGTGACAGAGCAAAAAACAGCCAATTCTTTTAAAACTATCAACATCTTTTGCATCTGTGTAAGACCACAGTAAGGAATAACTACTGTCAGATGTGTGTGGTCTGTTTTAGGGGTCAATTTTTATTCTTTTTATAAGAACTTCAATCTATTAATAAACCAACAGAGCAAAAACCCATTTCATACAAGATGCTAGCTAGTCCATTGAGTACCAACTCTAACACCTATTTCCATAATTTCCATAAAAGCTGGGAACTGAGACAAGCCATACAGGAAAGATCAATAATACACATAGTAAAGTGAAAATAAATAATACAGGATAGTTTCAGAAGCTAATGGTCAGGAGAAGGCTGTAATGCATCCAACAGCCACATGTAGTTCTACAGCCAAAATCTCTTCCAGATCCCAGTGATGCATGAATTTATCACTCTCTACGCAAAGACTGGCAGAGCTTTTTTGTTTTAACTCAGGTACATGTTCTCATATAAATAACATCTACTTAGAAATTTACTAGGTGTTATTACCTGTGACTGTGACTCCTACAATCTATTTACATGCTGCATAAAGAAATATTTTCATTCACCTGAAATGTAATATATTTATTGGAAATTATTCTATCTATAA
Source organism: Chionis minor (assembly GCA_013398295.1). Taxonomy (NCBI): domain Eukaryota; kingdom Metazoa; phylum Chordata; class Aves; order Charadriiformes; family Chionidae; genus Chionis; species Chionis minor. Next base: position 430,898 of record VZSF01012080.1, on the reverse strand, counting down.
AGTGTAAAACAGAGCGTTGTTTTGTGGGGTTTTTTGGTATCACATTACCTTCTGAAACATGGCTACAACCTCTACTGAAATTCAGAGTATTTAATGTTTCAGTAATAATTACAAGGTTAAAATTTTCCCGATTTTAAAAGACAGGATAAAAAAATGGAGAAGACAATTACTCCATTGCCAAAAAAGTCTCTGGGCAAGTACCTTCTAATGAACAAATATAACTTCTCATGCATGGAATATATTTTAAGATCTTTTCAACTGCAAAGTACAATCATCTTGTGGGGGCATGCCTCATTATTTCCTGGCACTCAATGCTGACAAAATGAAGTATCTCCTGCAATTCTGAAACTGTTCTGGCAAGTGGGGAAAAATGATTGAAAACTTTAGTTGCACAACCTTCAAGATCAAATGATGAGTTATGTCTATTGTACTTTACTGTATTGCGCAGTACAGAAATTGAGCAATTAACTGTAAGCAAATACTCATTATAATTCTCCAGTAATTTATATAGGGAGTAATTTCTCACAAAGTTAAACATACCAGTTTGATACTTTGATCGTAAATCTTTTTCATATTTTCTCCATGCTTTTACTGCTGTCTTGAAATTTTTCATCTATATTCCAACATAAAATAGTCTCTAATATTTTGATACTTCTGTTGGAAGCATCAGTGATGTGAAAGAAAAGAATGCTCTGTTTCAGTGAAATCCATCACATTTTTCCTACTAAAAGAGCAACCAACATGCTATTTGCAATACGGAAAGCAGTTCCTCCCACATCTACCACCACCACCAGAAGGTATTTTTTTCACAGGTGAATGACAGAAAACAAAACTATTTGTTTTGCCATCTTAATCAAATACTCTATTTTAGTGACTGTGGATAACACTATTGTATGGTTTAATTGTGTCTGCAGAAGATACCTTATTTTCTGTATTTTCACATTTCATAGAAAAAAATACAGCTTTCACCATTTTGCATCTTAGAAGATGCACTGGAATTATTTTTATTACCTAATTGAATCTTAAGATTCCACAATGCAGACTTCTTCTAGACAAAGCACAGCCAAAGCCTTACAGAAGCTATTGTTTTCTCAACTGGTTCATGCAGAGTTTTTTTCCACTATTTTATTTTTAAAAAAGCAGCTTCTTATTGTTCACTTTAGGGGATAAAAGTAGAGGGAAGACAGATGGAAAGGAAGATGAGGGAGGAATGTTTCATCCTGCAATGCAACTTAACCAACTGAAACTGATTAAGTTATGGACTCAACTGTAGATTAGAAGCACAGTGCTGAACATCTTTTATGTGGTAGGATAATATAAAACATATTGTGTGTCTGTATTTCATCACACAAATATTTAGGTGTGCAAAACACAGTATAAAATAAAAAGCATGATCATAAAAAGCAATCCTAATTACTGTTCTTCTAGATGGAATATACTGGAAAACACACTTCAAATGAATTTTTCATTTCATTTAAGGGTTGAAAATAATTCACCTTGAAGTTTCTGATGACACAAAGGATTCTTTGATTTTGAAGCTACTTTGTAAGCACTATTTGAGGTCTAGGACACAAGGTGATCTAAACATCAGCAAGCGATTCTTGGGAAACAGCAAAGTGGCTCAGACTCATTTCTTCAAAAGTCCTTCAGCACAGGTTAAAAACTTACAGTACCCTCCTCCATTATTCCTAGTTCTTTGCATTGTGACCTAGCTTTCTCAGTTTGCAAGCAATGAGCCTACTTTAGGGTACGCATCAATCTCTACCAATTTTGGAGAGAGTCCTTCACCTCACTCATTCTTTGATACCTTCACCAAGTCGCTATATCAAGCTCAACGGAAGCTCACTTCTTTTGCCAGTTCTACTGCATGGCTTTAACCCTCTCCTTCTACATTCGTCTCAACACACGGAAAACATTCAGATCACGTAACGGTGATACAGGGCAGCATCCTTCTGCATTGATATGCTGCTGAGCCTGAAAGAAAATTTGCAAAGAACTGTGATAAGACCTTCACCTAGAAACTTACAGGGTCCGGTAGGAAGAGCTGACTTGCTACCCACATTTAAAATTCCTCTCACACACATGCAACTCACTAAGCTCAGTGTCCTTATATAGGAAAATATTTCTTGGTTACATATGTATTAATCTTCCAGAAGTTGTTTTCCTGGCATGCCATGTCCTTCCAAGGTAAAAAGCAGAAAATGAGGCACTCAGAGGAAAAAATGAATTTTAGAAGACAAAGAGCAAAACATGAAGCCACTGCCACAATTTTATTTCAGATGTAAAAAATTGTTTGGCTTTGGAAATGCTAAATGAGAACATTGTCTTTTTTTTCTTTGTACTTTGTGAATTGCATGTTTTGTTAAACATGTTACTTCAGACATAATTATATGCAGAAAGCCTGTCTCAATCAAAAATTACAGTGCTCACTGTCACTCTTCAGAGATCTGATTAATCAATAGAGCTTTCTCTTATTTGTGTAATGGATAAATCAAATAAGGATTGTCTTAAAAAATAAAGGACACATAATAGAGTTGAAGGATTTAACGACCATCTTAGGTACTACAGAGAAAAGTATTTTTTCAGCAGATCTTCAGGCTGGGATGAAAAGAAAAATGTCAGAATGCATTCCTCAAATCACTAGTAGAACAAAACAAACCAAAAAAATCAGCCAGCACTTCAATCTTTCCATCTTTTCATATATGAAGTCTGATGTTCTCATTTAAAAAAAAAAATCTAGCTAATGAGTTCCCACTTTCCCTTCTTCCCAACTCGCCTGCGCTATTGATGGTATTTAAAGAGTTCTGTACCATTTCCCAGCTATATCTGGTACTCACAATTCCTTTTCTGCTGTCAGTCTCATCCAAAACAAATGATTTTTTCCTTTCCAAAGGCCAACAGACTAGATATGCTCACCTTACTATGCTCCATCTCATTTATGTCCAGATTTTCTTGTTATTGATTCTGTATTCTTCTGTGTGAGCTGGGATTGTAACAGCTTCTTTCAGAATATCCTTGCTCCTCAACAAGAAGAACTGACAGATAAATGTAACTCTTGCAGAGCTGAAATTATGGCAAGAGCTTATTTTATGCTGCTTGCTACAATATGAAGAAACATGAATCCAAAAGGAAAAAGGTGCCCCCTTTTTAAAGTGTTTACATTCATTTTAATGTGAAAAATGTTTCAAAGGCAGATTTATTACATTGTATTGGCACTGATACAGTTTATACGACATTAGTACATAGCACCTGTACAGGGTAAGTCTGTTACAGGACTTTGCTTGTATGCAAAGTGACTCTTTAAATAGAGTGTAACATTTGGCACTTTAAGTATAATTAATGTTCTCTAAAACATGATTAGGTAACAAGACTAGACTATTCGTAACAGTAAATATCCTTATAGTATTCAAATTAACATTTAAAGCAATAGAAATTTTTAAAAAATGGAATTTGCATGTTAAATAGTCATTAAGTAGCATTTAAAGTAACGGTAGGTTATGACATCTCAATCCATGTGGACATCTTAAGAACTTATTTCAGTCTTTGACTAAAGTCTTTTCAACAAATAGAAATAAAAACGCAAAGCAAGTTATTATTACTACTGTATTCCTTCTGCTTACTTAAACCAGAGAATATAGTACCTCTGTTCTTATTTGTCACCAATGATAAACTCATCACCTTCAGGATTAGCTTCTGTCCTCCGTGAAAGTTACTTTGAATTCATTTCTACTCAGGTATTAATTTAGCCATATTTCAGGCTGTATTTTGTTGCTTGTTACTTCTTACGTGAATGGACCCTTGTTAGGTATAAAAGCCATTCCTAATAGTAGATTCCCATGTTTCTCAAGCGAAGTACTGCATTGCTCATGCAGATAAATTAGAAAAAGCCTGCAGAGGCCACAAAGTGGCAGCTGTCAGTAAGAGGATCGCAGCTTCACTCAGCAGACATGGGTTATTCATTTTACTTCCTTTAGAAAAAGCAGCTTCTGACTTCACGAGCTACTCCCAGGCAGCTGCACCATAAGACTGGAAGAGTTAATCTACTCTGTCATCATTAGTACTGGCAAGGATTTAAGTGGCTGAGCTTTCAGAGAAAACAGTGAGAGGGAAGAAATTCATTGTGCTTCCTTCAGGTATTTAATAAACAAAGGAAACCAAACTCTGACCTTGATGGTCATTAAAGACACCACAATGCCTAACACTTCTCTTTCTCCTGAATACTTAGATGTATACAACATATATTCCTGAGTTCAATTATATTTAAAAGTATTGCCACAGCTGGAAAATTCCTTCAGATATTTTTCTGTCTTGATGACCTGTGATGGGTTGACCTTGGTGGGCTGCTAGATGCTCACTCAGCTGCTCTCTCAGTCCCCCTCCTCGAGAGGATGGGGAGAAAATAAGATGATAAAGAAGTGTGTGGGTCAAGATACTGACGGGGAGATCCCGTACCAATTACTGCAATGGTGAAATGGACTAGACTTGAGGAAAAGAAATTTAACTCATTGCCAGTTAAAATAGACTTGGATGATGAGATACAAAGACAAAAGCATAAACCACCTTCCACTTACCCCCCTTCCCTTCTCCCCAGGCTCACCTTCACTCCATCACTCTCGAGTCTTCCACCTCCATCTCCTGAGGGGCGCAGGGGGATGGGGAATGGGGGGCTGCGGTCAGTCCATGTCAGCTCCTCTCTGTCACTGCCTCCTTCTCACACTCTACCTCTCCTCCAGCCTGGGGCCCTCCCAAGGGCTGCAGTCCTTCAGGATAAGCTTGCTCCAGCGTGGGCTCTCCATGGCCTGCAGCTTCCTTCAGGGAACATCCAGTTGTCCCACCAGGCCCTCTCTCTGCCGGGGCCTCGTCCGTGTGGGCGCCCGGAGCCCCTCCCGCCCCCTCCCGCTCTGCCCGGGGCCGGCGGGGCCGTTCCTCACCCGGTTTCCCTCAGCCCTGGCTGCCGGGCAGCGTTTGGCCCTTTCTGACACAGGTTTCCCCGCGGCGCCCGCCCGTGGCTGAGGGGCTCAGCCCTGCCCTGCGCTGGGGCCCTGCCAGCCGCCTGGAACCGGCTGGAACCGGCTGTGGCTGGCGCGGGGCAGCCCCTGCCTCTCACCACAGGGGCTGCCTGGCTGCCGGCGGCAGTTCGCCATGCAAGACCAATATGTAAGTAAAATAAAAAAGCGAGTGAAGCAGCATAGTTCCCTCTAAGTAACAATCCATTATTATCTGCATTTGAATTTTGTAGATGAAAAATAAAGTTCCAGTAATGGAGCAAAGCAATAATTGCCAGTGACATGAAAACTTTCTTCATGCGTGGAAACCTTGAAACCAAATTGCATGGACAGGTTTATTCTGTTCGGGGGAGATCCTTTGAAGTTAAGTGAATTACTTTTTATGGTTGGATTTTTTTGGACATTAAGTATACCCTGAAATATTAAGTTTCATTAGGATGTAAATTGTTTGAGAGACAAGCAAAGTCAAGTAGTTCTGTGTTTCACAAGAAGGATCCAGATTTTGAATGCCGAGTGAGACACAGATTCTTCCCCTTTTCCCGGGAAACCCACTCTCTCCCAGAAGGACATTCTCACAGTCTTAAACATTCCAAGGGCTCTCAGATTAGTGAGCTAGAACACAGCACTCCCGCTTCCAACAGTATCTTGTTCCTCTCCAGCTACTTCCTAGCGATACTTTCAACAAGCCTTCCATCTTGCCTTCATATCAATAACGTTTAATTCCAAAGTTTTCAAAGTATTTTATAATACTAAAGGACAGCAAGTTCAACATCTATTTACCTTCCTAGCTACATACAGTATTCTTATTACTGTGCCTCAAGACCTTATTTTCAAATGTGTCTACCTACCTTTACATCAATATAGGAATCCAATGTGTCTTCAGAAGAACAATTTGGGTGACCAACTCAAATGTGACATAAAAGTTAGTAGAAGCAGCTGGAGAATTTTTGGTGTCTGTCCAGATATTAGATACCTTTGGAAGAAGGCAGCCCTCAGACTTACCTCCTAAGAACCAGACTCTACCCACCTCTGTAATACTCAGATTACAAAACGGTTACAGAGCCACTGAAAAATTTCTGAACTTTTTGAGTTCTTTGCTTTTGATTATTTCTATACATGCACTAGTACTCATAAATCTATATAAACGGTCATCCCTACTCTTTCTATAGATTTGGATATTAAAAACCCTGCACGTAGTAGACCTAATGCAGTGGATCTACTGCAAATTGCACATAACTTGCTTCTTAAAGAGATTTACAATAGAAAAAGTCTTTAAATTTGAGCCAGTATGATGATATTCTGTATCCATAATGACAACTAGAAATTCTGCAAATCTGCAATAACAGATACCCATTTCTGCTACAGTGATGTTTAGCTGGGAGATTATTTTCCTAAATATATTGGAAGAAATGGATTCATAAACATAAACACTGAGTGTATGAATGACATAGGATTAAACCAAATTCACACTGATTCTTTAAGCCAGAGGTCAGGAAGAGCAGGATTTACTTAGCAGTACAGCAGGAAAAGGAATCTCTGTGGTCATGAAGCCTGGCCTGTTCTATTGATTACAAACCTACATTTTGAAACTAGTTGAGCTACTTTCCTTTATTTCCATTATTTAAACTGCTTTAGGATCTTAGTCTTAACTTTAAACTTTAGTTTATTCTTGTCCAATTCAGGCCTTTTGCTTGCTGTATTTCCTCTCTTCCACTCAAGATATGAAAGGAGAACAATTATTTTGGGCCTTTGCCATAATTTTTCTAGGCTGGGTAATTGAAGTCTCAATTGGAAATGAACACTTTCTGTTCATCTGATCATCATCTTTACACATCTTTACAACTTCAGCTCTCCTGACTATAGGACCAGTAAGACCTAACTTGGACAGGCAGGTAAGTATGGTCTTTCTCTACCTTTATCTGCTGATAAAACTCCCTTTTTAAAAAAAGTGATTGTTTCTAATTTCGAAAAGCAGGATTTGCATCCCNCCCCCCCCCCCCCCCCCCCGCCAAATTTCCTAACACTTCAATTGTGTCAAACCTCAGGCTCATCATTTTTCAAATGGTATCTGAAGCCACATCTCTAGCCAAAATATATCAAAATTTCATGTCAGTGTTTGTTCCCATTGCTTGTTTTGCAGACAAAGCCATTAAATAAAATATTAATGAACTCTTAAATAAGGAACAGTGCTATTAACTTCTCTCAGACAAGTATTTATTCTTTAAACATAACATATTGCCTCTTTAGCCACTTCTGTTTTATAACATTATGCACGTTCCACTTTCTTTTCACTGTTTCCTAAGTTGCATGACATCAAGTGCATTGCTGAAGCAGAGACATAGATCTTTAGAATTTCCTTTTAGTTTTCAGAAAAGAAGCCAACCTTGTGTAAATCCTTGCTACATTTAACCTGAAATAGGAGTTATGCCAAGCTGCCCACCAAGCCTTCATTTTCTTGCTCCCAGTTATAGCTGACATTTTTGTTTATATTCATATTTAGGGAAACCTTAAAAAATTTAAACATATCAAATAGGTCTTTCTGAACAGTTTGCAACTGGTATTTTGTTCCTGTAGTCTTTAAAATTTTGTCACAGAAAGATACTAAACTCTTCTAAATATAAATGAAAATGTTTTCATACTGAATATCTGCTACTTGCGGTAAGCAATTTCCAGAAGAGAACTAAAGTACTTTCTGTTCTTTCATAGTTGGATACAAACATCTTACAAGGCCTTAAAAATCTTTTCTTTTCATGAATGTGGTTGTTATGTAAATTAAATGATCAAATTCAAGTCCAACTTAAAGGGAAAATGCCTAATAGCCTATATTTATTTCAATCTGTAAGTTAGCTTTCTTAGTGTCACATAAAAGCATATTTGGGCTTGCCTAGGGACCATCCAATAATGATTATTAGACAGTAATTGAGTATTGCATTAAAGCTTGGCACAGCCACAAGGGACAGAGAAAGAGTAAAAATTCTGCAGTGATAATAGGTAATTTGTAGGAATATGTATCCATTTGGATTCCCTTAGAAGTTTCCCAGTTGACGGTCAAACCACTGAGTTCAAAAACAACACCACTTAAATTGCCAGATGAAAGTAAACAAATGTAAGCTGATGGATCAAAGTAAAGTGTTGTCTTCAGTCAGTTTTGCTTTTCATCCTTGTTATACTCTACAGATCTTGCTGAACAGCAAAAAGTATTCTCAGTTTTTGGAAAAGACAGCATTAAAATACCTTCCACTGGAATTAGAGCTAAATAAATATTTTCAAACAAAGCAAAACAAAATAAATTAACCTGCATCCAAAAGTAATTACTTTCTAAAATATTCACAGATTTTGCTGATTTTTCTCAACTCTGAGCAAAGGCTTGAATAATCTTTGGCATAATACTGAGTCAAGAAAAAAAGAAGTTTAAAAAAAATAGCTCTATTAAAAAAAATACTAACAAGGAACAGGTATGTTAATAATACTTTTTTCATACTGATCACACCATTAACAAAGAAGCCCACAAAATGATGATAGATCCCTAAATTAGGCAAAAAATGAAATCAAAATTTCACTTCATTGCAGAGGAGCAGTTTATCCATTTATTTTTTTATTTTAAACATTTCAGCATAATAATAAAAATGTCTGTACTGGGTTGCAAAGTGGTGCACCAAAATGTCCAGAGCACAAAGCACTAAAATAATCAACTTAGCGAAAGACAATTTGTAAAACACTTAAAACAGCACTTCAAGTTCCATAATTGCTGTCTTTTCCAATGTATACTGAAAGTAACACAATGGATTTAGATGGTGAGATGTTTTTGCTTCTTAGTCTCACAAGTACTTGGAAGTCAAGAAGTGAAGAAATCATCGGAGAACACCAGAGCCAGCAGACATACAGTATTGCCACTCAGAGAATGTAGCATTCACATGACTGATACGGGAGATCCCAGACCAGCATGATAAATATTTCAGTACAAAACCAGACTCAAGATTAAAACAAACAAACAAAAAAACCCTAATGTATAACCACTCAGGAAGACAGGCACTGAATCTACACCTGACAGTTTTAGGACCTGTTTAAAATAAGACCAAGATCTAATTTACCCTCAGTTCTGCCAAAACAAACCCCAACCAACTAAGATTTGGAAAAACTGAAATTACTTTAATCACTAATAGAGAAGTAAAGCTAATTTCTGTCTGCCAATGAAAAGCCCAAACTGTGAAATGATGTGAAGGCTAGAACAAAATAAATTGCATGTGTATAATTCAAGTGCAAATGTTATTACTATTTGGAGTCACAAATAATTATAAAATAAAACAAAAGGCATGAATTTTGAATAAGTGAAGACAAATACTTGAATTGAATAAAATGAAATATGATATTCACCACCATTGAGTGCATGCAGCTTGAAAGTATGTAATTATTTCTTTATCATAATAAATTACCTTTCTAGTAGATAATTACAAGCTTGTTCCTATAAATGAAACAGTGAATAAAAAAAATATGGTAGTGCACAGAAATTCCGTAAGCTGAATGGAGACTGTAATAATAAAACAAAGTTCATCTGTCTTAACAGACTGCCTGTAGTGTCTGCAAAATACCACCTTCATGATGGAGAGATTTAGCTACAGGAGAAAGATACTTTTTCCCTGTCATGAACTTGGTATATCTAGAACATCAAGATCTCCAGGTGGCTTCCCAGAAATCAGGCACATCATCTGCCTCACCCTTAAAAGGGAACTGAACGTCTCTCACCAAATAACGCCTGGAGTCATGCACACTGCAGTGATTGCAAAGGGTCTTGTTATTTCAAATATTTATTTCACATGGTCATGCAAATCTTCCTTAGTACTCCCAATGTAATTTTAACCAATAAGTGGCCCCAATCACTTTCTCCTATATGTAGCATCTACTACTGCTTCCATATAACCACAGCTTTTCTAAGCTATTTGAAAAACTTTAGGGTTCAGGCAGTTATAACATTTTTACAATTTTTATACAGTCACTGACCTATTGCAGCCAATTATCCTCTGTATGTTGCAATTGCACATTGAAATGAAATATTGTGTGGAGATGACCACCTCCAGTTGTACCGCCTCTTGTTCACTGTGCGAACAGCATAATTTTCAGTCCTTTTTTTCTTATGATTACAGACAATCTCAATACTCACAAGAAAGTCAATGGATACAGATGAGAATGTGTTTACTGATATTATCATTAGTCTCTGTTTTAAAGACAAAGTTGTAATATTTTTATTATACAACTGCAACCTCTACATATTTAGTATTAACGAATGCATGTATATAAATTTAGACCACACTGAACACTTAGCTTTTTTTTAAATATGCCTGACATTTCAGAATCATATTGAAAGATACACATCTGCTGTAAATAATGGGCATAACTCAGATCTAGCAGTGGACTAAAAGCAGAAATGATAGGAGAATACAAAAGTAAAAAGTAAAAGAATCCCTGAATGCAGAGATGTACCAAAAGCACATTTTACTTTTACTTTCTTCCTTTTTCTTATTACAGTTCTTTACAGGGAGAACTTTTGTGTATTAAAACAAAAACAATCAAAAAACCCACCACCAACAAAACAGCCCTCCTAACAAAATGACAGTCAATCTGTGTAATTCAGGAATATGCACCCATTCATAATTTTCCTAGGATTAGTAGATTTGGGATTTTGCCACTCCATCCACCTGACTCTCATGTACCATCTCTCCACACCACATTGACATTGTTGGCTAATAACACATAACAAAAACTGAATTATGACTAAATACTTTATTTGCTTTTGAAAGTAGAAAAACTTTAAAATAATGTTACGGTTGGTTTTCTGGAGTGGTGGTAGTGTTGTTTTTTGTGGGTATTGGTTTGTTTTTAACAAAGTGTATTTCTTTATGAGCCAGATACATTGCTAATATGTGGCACAGATTGATCAATGCCTTACTTCCGACTAGCATCTTAAAGGAATTCTGAAGAAGCAATCTCATTGTAATTCATTCAGGAAGATGCATGAAAGTAATAAATCATTTTAACATGCTTTCATTTTATATATATATATGTATTCATATACATACATTTCTTATTTTCTACCCAATCATTTTTTAATTAAACTTAGTGCTCCTATTTGTAGAAATAGATCCTTAACTTTTATCACAATTAGACCCTAAGTGCTAGGGATGATAAGTTTTACTTTGGATAAAATCTTTCCCACCCCCCTACCATAGGAAGGGTTTGGGCTATTTCAAAAATACACATAGAAGATTTCACAGTGTCAAAAAACCTTGGCGGCACCACAGCATTTCTCAAGACGTGTCACTATCTGGAATAATATTAATATTTATGAGGGGGAACAAATCGTTAGATACATAATTAAAGGGAGACCTTTTCAGGCATAAAAGGAAGTGCTTTTTTTCGTACTGCACAGTGCTTTCTGGGACAGGGAGTAATCTTAATAAAAAAGAAAATAATGTGACATGAATTTTGACATTTCTATATAGTTTTTTTGAAAAAGTAACATGAACAAGACTAAAAAGTTACCTTGTGGGTGTCAATGCAAGCTTCTGATGCAACCTTTATGTAAGTGTGTCTGCCACTGTAGCTATGAAAAAAAATCTTTTGACTTTTTCTAAAAGAATGAGTGACAACTTTCAGTTCACAAGTTTATTCTTATAGGCTTTAATTATTCATAACCATCTTATACAACGAGAATGGGAGCAACCCATAAACAGGATTTCACTGATAAACAAGTAGTATGTATTAAAAGAGGAGGACACTGACATTTTTTACAGTTTATTTCACCGTTATTTTTTCACACCGTTGAACCAACCCATTCTACTTATGGTAAGTACATTTCTCTATAACCTGTCTGGTAAGTGCACAAACCTCTCTGATACTATGAATCAGTCTGATGAGTCACTGGGCATTTTTATGCAAAAAAAGAAACACTTTTAGAGTGTAAGAATAACTTCATTCCGTCCATGTGAATACTACTACTGTAATTTTATTGTGTCATTGAATGAGACCCACTGGATGCTACTAGTAAATTTTTTATGTTTCACTGCTGTGTTTCCTTTCTCTCACATTTTAAAAAACTCTGTATTTAAATGGATCAGAACATATCAGATGGTTTATGCTGCATAGTACCTTTCAGGTCAATAGAAATTAAACAAACACAATTCACATTGAATAAAGTTCCATTGAATTTTGTCAGCAGGAAAAAAATCTCTAGCAGGTGTAGAAAGAATAAGAACTAAGAAGCCAACAAAAGTTCTAGGGAGACATATTAGTGGGCAAAGTGAGGCTGAAATGCTCCAACATTCATAATTATGACAATATCTCACATGGTTCTGCAGTTTGTCACCTGATAGGTGTTAAATTATGTGATGTTTTACACAGTCGTGTAATAAACTGCATGGATGCTTTGAAAAGTTTAAGCAACAACAGAAAATCATTGAACAAACTGCCAGCTTCTGGAGCAGAGTGCAGGGCATTTTGAAAACTCTGAATTAATGAACTATTTAAACCAGGGTGGCTTAATTTGTGACTTGGAATCACATTCCAGACAACAGAAAAAAGACAAAGTAACATTTCCTGCCCTTGTTCTCAGAAAGTAGAGTTTGACTTAGAACACTAGATTTCTTTGGAAAGCATATGTCTCAAGGCAGTATTCTGTATTATTTCAGATTGCCTTATTGCAAGACAAGTTTATAAGGTTAGGATAGAATTTTGTTTCTTGAAGTTCTACAGATCTACAAAAGACAAACAAGATAACATATAAGACACTGGCACCAGAAGTCTATCATCAAATAACATGAAGAAAAATAGAAATTTTGTTTGGTCACTTAAATGCAGATCTGATTTGAAGAGTTTTACATTTCTTTGCCTATGAAACATAGGTAGTGTGTACCATCTTGAAGGAAAAAAAATCTAATATTTAAACCAATATTTAAAAAGAAAATGCCCATATAACCCTAACACCACTTGTAATCAATTCTAAAATTCAGTGAAACAGAGACTAAGGAGACACAGTCGTTAAATCTAAAAAAGTTAGGACTGAAAGTGAATTTAAAAAGTCAACAAGCCTGCCAGATAAGGCAAGGGAGGACCAGTGAGCCTACTTGGTAGACTGATCTCCAGCAAAGAGGATTCCAACCAGCTTCTAGAGAATAAGAATGAATGTTGTTTATTTTCACACTTAGAAAGTTTTCCAATTATGTCAACATAATTTTTTTCGCTTGAAATTTGAGTTCATTGTTTCTCGTTCTGTTACCAGTAAACATGGAGAACAACTGATCATTATTTCTTCTGCACCAGCAGTTCTCAGTGGGTTGCTATGCACCAACATGCTGTGACTACAAGCACACGTACAGGCAACCAGTCGCACCGACAGTGGAAGTACTAATTCCATCCCTATATTGCAAAACGTCCTTATGATGTCCAACTCTCAGGGTTTTTTGCTTCAGACAAAAGAAATGCATTTCCTCCAACTTTTTCTTAGCAGCTGATAGTTTGTAAACATCATTCTCACTGTGTTCATCTGTATGCTGTCCAATTTGCTTTCAACTGTTTGACATATAATGGTCTGTTTTCATATAAATTTTATAGCCTAATTTGCCTGCATTCTCCACCAATTTATTGCACTCCAACTGCTGCAGTGTTTGTGGGCCAAAGAAATCTTCTCTCTGTGTAAGGCAAGAATTTAATAGCAGATGAACTTAAAAGTCTGATCGACTAACTATTGCTAGCCCAGATTTAATTATTATTATGAAGAAAATAGTTCTGTTACATAAAAAGTCCCCAAAATAATAAGACAATTAAACTTAATATATAGACATTTACTTGTATTAGTCTCTGATTTTAAGATCATCCTCTTGGGATTATGTGAATGGGTGAATGGCTTCTTCCTCCTTGCTCTAGGATCCTCTTGGAATTGTTTTTGTATGGCTTCTAACATGCTGTTCACCTTGATTTATTCACTGATCCACAATTCTGTATTACATCCAAATGTACACTATAAAGCATGTTTAACACACATTCATTACTTGTTCTGTGTTCCCTGTCTGATGCCCAAAACTGGTTTTGCCAAGGCTACATTCCTTAAACAATCAGTAATGGCCCACTGGTGAGCTCCTCATAGACTTGGTTTCACCCTGTGCCTTTACCGGAGGGCTTCTGCTGTCATCTTATGCCTGTATTCTTTAATCCTGCATTTTTATTTGTGAGCCATAGAAAGGACATTCTACATAGAATAACTAATTGTTACTATTATTCATTAACTATAGATATATAACTAGATTATTAACAGTAGATCTTGCATCACGTGATCACATAATACTAAACTAAAACTCAACAGATTAGCTAACAGTTATCTGATTGTTAGAAAATTGCTAACATTGTTAAACCAAGCTTCAGGCAAGCCTAAAGTAAGTCCAGGCAAACCAAACCTGCAAGTCCTAGTCTGTAGACTTTGCAGATTTAACAGAAAAGCCTGCAAACAGCTATTAGCAACAGCAATTCTTACTGTCTGTGTAATATTCCAACTGAAATACTACTAGAAATAAGAAGAGTCAAATAATCCTCTCTCAGCAATATTGTATATGATGTCTGTCTTATTACATTCAAGAATATTGAGTATCACTTATACTCACTGCTTATCACATTAAAAAAATACAATTTGCCACTTATAAAAAGCAAATAAAGTCCACAGATTCTTCGTTAATAATCTGTTTACACTCTGTAACAGTTCCAAGAGTGTTTTAACCAGTAATGATTTAAATGATTCCCTCCAAAGTACACAACTCATAAGTCTCTAGAAGAGAATGACAGATTTAAGCAGTATCTATGCTAGGAAAAATCACATCACACTCTGACTGCAATGATGCTCTCATGCAAAAAGATGAAATGAAATTCTGGCAAAGCTTTCAATAAAGCCAGAATTTATTGCCAAGTACTTTTATAATTGTCATTAAAAGCTTCTTTAGGTAAAGATTCTTAACATCACAGTAATAAAGCCTCAAACATTACCCATCCCCTGACAAAAGCAAAAAACCCACCTGAGACCTGGTTACACATTTATCTATCTTCTCCTGTATGCCAAAATATACACAGATGTGAATTTGTCATGATTTGGGCCAGACTGGCCACTGAGGTAAATGACTGGTGCTTTCTCCCACCTCTCTCTTCCAGGAGAGGAGGGAAAAGGGAGAAAGAAAGCATCTAAGAAAGATGCTTATGAGTTTAGAAGGGACTAAACTGGTTTAATCAAATATTAATAATAGAATAAAAATAAAATAATGAAATATATACAGAACCCTATTAAGCTCCCAGGATGACAATCACGTCACCAGCAGGCACTGGGGAAGTCCCAGACTGGACTCAGTGACAGATGGGAACAGGATTCTGGATTTGGATTCAGGATCAGGATCAAAGGCAGCTGAAGAGACATAGTCCTGCTTGGATGCCGGCCACTGAAGAAAGAGGGCTGACCCTTTGGTCCCTCAGCTTTTATACTGAGCATGAGCCAGATGGGATGGAACACCCTATTGGTAAGTTTGGGGTCACCTGTCCTGTCCGCTCCTCCCCGCAGCTGTGACCCCTCTATGCTTTTCCACTTCCGACCCTCCAATGGGGCAAATAACAAAGTTGTCTGGCCTTGGGTGTTACAGCAATAAGTATAAGGAGGAGCCTCTCGGCATCCCATGCCTTGGCATCAGCTATAAACATGGGTCTTACCGCTCTGAGAGTGAACAGCTTCTGCACAACATGCCGTTAATTTCAGCAGTTAGAAGAGGCCTATCTGAAAAGTAAAATTACCGAACAGAAAATTGGTTCTGTTTTACCTCAAACCAAGACAGAATTTCAGGTTATTGTGTATCTGATCATTAGAGTGAGAACAAAAAGATGAGCACTCTACAATTCCTTCAAATATACTTAAGATTTAACTGCATTACTTGATGTCCAAATTGTACTATCCGCTTAACAAAAATCTAAGGGGTGAATGCTTGGCTATATTATTCAATTGCTGAATTGAATGTTGAACACACTATCCTGTATTTGTATTACACAAGGATGCATGGCTTCCATTGTTGGTTTGTTTTTTTTTTTTTTTAAATCTGGAACAAATTTTACTCTCTATTGAGTCAACTTAGCTCCTAAAGGTACTTCTAACAAACAAACAGTGTTTGTTTGCTGCATTTCTTTCTTCTTAGGCTTAAAGTAAACATCAGATCTGACAACTGGAGGTTAGAAAGGAGTTTCTCTTTCAGATGCAATTTGTAGAGATGTGTGGATGATTTTTTACCTTCCTTTGTATTTAACAAATCTTCTGGCAGTGCAACGTCTTAGCGTATCGGGTACATTCATGATGTCTTCAGCCCTTGCTGCTTCCTTTCTATAGCACATACTAGCCATGATTTTTGTTCTTTAACTGTAGGTCTTAAGTTTGTTAAAGAAGTTCCATAGTAGTTGGAGTTGGAGAATGTTTTATGTTCTCTGATGGTGTGCAAGTGACCTAGCAACTTTGTTAAATTAAACCTTTAGTATGTGTCTGCTGATGATTGCACTGAAGTCCATTCTCTTATTAACTTTTCCTTATTATTTACAGCTACTTTGGGCCCAATTTTTATTTACTCCAGGTCATTTTTTTCCCCTACCATACTGGCCAGCATCCTTAAGGTGACTTAGACACCATTTCAAACCCACATGCATTACTACATTAGTACAAGAAAGCTTAATGTAAATGTTCTTTTATGTTTATTTAAATGCTATCTTTAAATAAATAAACAAATTCAACAACTAAACAAGTAGCACATACATAAATCAAATAGACGCCAGCTGCAATTTGAAAATAAAATGTAAGACTTAAGTTCTTTGAAAGTATTAATAAAAAATATTTCAGAACAACTGAAAGGGGACTTATCTATGCACTTATTAATATTTATGGCAGCTTATGCTACTAAAGCTCACCTTGCTTTAGAGAACCTATTCAGTGCTGTGCAAAGTCCAGACTCAAAGCAAAGCGCACCACTGAGTAAGAGCAACCAAATGTCCAAGTATGTTTAGCCAGAGTGTCAAACAAAAATAACCTTTCACCATTTTCATTACTGAAAAGAGTTGGCTAACTTTAAGTACAGGAAAAAGCGTAAAAGTTCTACCATGCTTTTCTTGTGGGTTAACGTAGGTTTTACCCAATAGTCCCAAATTATAATCAACCAGTACAGAATAGCAAGTTATGTGGATAACCTGCATCCCCAGACACAGAATAGCATCTGTCCTCTCCACAGCAGCATTTTCTATATACTTAAGGGGTTTTTTTTCTTTAATATCTTCCAAGACCTGTATTCCTTCATCTTTTTGACAGGAGTTCTAGATAACTGCATATATTTAAGATCATATTGCTTTACGTAGAGTACATTTTAATTATGTCAGTCTTAAGTAAATATATATTTTATCTGTAATTGCTTTTTAAACAATGGGTCATTACAGATTCAATCTACTTCATAGACTGTATGGAAACACTAGATTCTTTACTAGTGTAACACATGAGGTCTGGCTATTGACTATAATAGGCTGAAACGTAAGCTTAAATTCAGCTTTTGCAAAGCAACTAAGAATATTGCTTTGGTACTCCTCTTTTGAGAGGCTCATACAGAAGGGGACTAATTAATCCAGCAGGACCGCTGTCTACAGAAAGAGAGTTCAAATTCAAAAGCACCTTTAGAAGGAAATATGAAAATGATTCACGGAAAAGGAAAGCTGTAGTGGGTAAACAAAATAAAACCAAAACCAAACAATGTGAAGAAAAATGTATTTTAGGAATAATCACAAACTAATTTCCACAAGGGGAAAAAAAGCAGTCTACTAATTACTGATAGGAAGAAGAGTCATTCTTCCCCAAGCAGTGGAGGCTTTGTGGAGCCACACGTAGTCCCAAAAGATACATGCCTTTGAGACCTAACAGGTACTGCTAGTCAGAGTCAAACAGGTCCAGAAGCAGTGGGATGAAGTACTTTTGGAAAGCAGGATCAGAACTACAGCTTGGGAGGGATGGTGCTACATATGACTGACTGTTAATCACATGATACCAGCAAACTTGTTTCAAACTGATGAAATTGAAACCACTCTGTGCAAAAATTTTCCTGTGATCTGTAGATATTGGAAGACAGCATAGACATCAATAGCAAAAATTTATATATCCTTTACTTAAAAATAAAGTGTTAAAAAATTCTGTCAGATAGTAGTATTTTCTTGTTGTTTTTATAGCCTCCTCACAATTCTTGACTATCTGCCAAGAATTTTTGGAAGAGGAATAAAAGTCCTAAAGCTATCCACAATCACCATCTAAATTGGAAGCCATAAGCAAAATATGTAGACTAATACTAATATGATCTATGCTTCTGTGTCATGTATGTCACCTTGTAAATTAATAAAAAATAATTTATTTGAAGAAACCGTATTACATTTCCAATCAACACTTTCAGCTGTAAAGAAGGTATTTTATTTTGTTAGAGCTGTGTTATTTTTGCTCTTTTTCTAATACAATCCTTAACTCATATTTTCATGTAAATTGACTACCTCTGAATGGCATTTATTGTCCTCTGTATTAATTTTGCTAATTTTCAATGAATTACAAACTGTGTTAATTAAAATTGTCTAATGTTACTGCATAGACAATGTAACCTGTTTACCTTCTTAGAAATTTTACTGAATTGCAGCATCCATTTCACTGAAAATAATTACTGTTTTCAACAGGGAAAAAACATGCAGGAAATACAAAATGATGAATGTAGCATATTTGTGATACAACAGTGTAATTACTTTACTTAGCAAAGCATTGCAAGAAGAAGATTTACTTTTTCCTCCTGAATTAAATGTCCAAATGAAGTTATATTTTACTCTAAGCACTTCATTAATTTTGGTAATTATTTCCTTTATTGAATTTCTTCAATATTCTTATTTGATTCTGAATGTTCAGTAGTGCTCGCTGCTTAAACATCACAGTAGTAATAAATCTTAAAGGCCAACTATGAACTAGAAACAATTAAGACACTTGAGTGCATTATGCTTTGCATAGACCATAGAGCTCAACATTATCTATGTTAGTTATGCTCAGCTAAATATACCCTCATGGTGATTGTGTTACTTTGA
This sequence comes from Chionis minor, assembly GCA_013398295.1. Classification (NCBI taxonomy): domain Eukaryota; kingdom Metazoa; phylum Chordata; class Aves; order Charadriiformes; family Chionidae; genus Chionis; species Chionis minor. Next base: position 411,747 of record VZSF01012080.1, on the reverse strand, counting down.
CAGCTCCCAACTACAAGCCTAGTCTAGATAATTAAAAGAGCACCACAATAAATGAAGAGCCCTTAGCTTCATCCTCTAACACTGTGGACATTAGTAGATCAAACCTGTCTCCTCCCTCAAATAATATAAATGATGAAGTATGAAAAGGAGAAAGGCATACAAAAACTGATTGGAATTCTACATTTGTTAGAGTGGGTGGGGAAAGAAAGGATAGGGAAGGTTATTTTGTTATTTATATCTGAGATTAAGCTCAACAGCCCACTTTTTGATTGTTACGGAAAGATCCACAAGTGTTAAAAATAGTGAATGATCGATACTGTGCAAAATGTAGCAAATAATAAGTTTTACTTTGAGTAGATGACTTGAAGAATACTATAAGACTCTGGACTACCAATATATATTTGTCCATGATAGTTTTTGTGTTTCTCATATGAATAAAACATTACTGTTTCCAAATTTCACTGCTAGAAGCCGACAGATTATGAATATCCACAAAGTATTCTCATGTGTAACCATGAATGTACAGTATTAAACCTATTTAATGATTGAATCTATTTTTCTCATATGCCAAAATATATACAGATGTAAGTTTCATCTTATCTTGTATCTGATCATTAGAGATCAGAACCAATTAACATTATGGGCAAAACAGACTTGACTTGGAGAAAATTAATTTATTATCTATTTAAATAGATGTGGGTGGTGAGAAGCAAAAATCAAACATTAAATCAACACCTTTCCTCTCTCCCAAACACAGCTTCACCCCTTCACTCATGACTCCACCCCATCTGAGTGGATCAAGGGAGAGCGTGGAGGAGTATATGGTCAATATGTAGCAGTATCTCTGCTGCTCTTTCCCTCTGTCATATGCCCCCTGCCCTGGCATGGGCTCTCCTTGAACATTCTAGTGCTCTAACTCCACCACTTGATTCTTCAGATGCAGACCCGAAGTGCACACCATAGTTATGATGTCAAAATACCAAAATTTGAAATAGATGCAAAATGATGTTGTCTTGCTCCCAAGTATGCTCCTTCCTCTCCTGTACACTTCCTTGACAATGCCCCACATTTTGTTTCCTTCATTGCTATTTGATGTTAATCTTCTAGATATATTCTCCCTCTTAAGGGCTTCAAGTTATTCATAAAATGCAGTATGAAGCAGGTTTGGCCAAAATGTGTTATGTTCTACACGACAACAGACCTGATAAATCATTTAAGTAAAAGAGCATATTACATACTACCCCTACACATATTTTACCTTTATTTTTGTAGTGTTAGTCTACAGCATTTAAAACTCTGAAAATATGCTTTCCTTTAGTTGCTACAAATTTAAACAAAAGGTCTTTGATACATTTTTCATGTTGATACTGGGATGAAGGCAAATACTCATCTGCTTTTTCCCACATGGAGAAAAAAGGATGACTTTAATCATTCATAGGAGGTGAGAGCCCAGTGATTGCATCCTTTCTGCCCTGAGAAAAAAAATAATTATGTATTTAATTACTCCATAAATATATGGAGTTTATGTTTGTTCACCACAGTATGCTGCAGTAACATAGATACCCGTAGGTTTAAATGTGTTTTATTTTTAAAAGCACACATTTTTGAAGCACATGTCAGTCTTCTCTGAACTTTTGCCCTGTCTCTCTTTCTCTCCTCCCTCTCCTCGGAGAGAGAGGTGGGAAAGAGCATCTGTCATTCATCTCAGTGGCCAGTCTGGCCCAAACCATGACAACAGTTTCTCCGCAACATCCAAAATTAAATTATTTTTCCTCAAATCAAGCCTGTTTTGCCTGCGATGGTAATTGGTCAGTGATCTCCCTGTTTTTATCTCCACCCACAAACTTTTTCATCTTCTTTTCTCCCCTCCTCTTGTTGAGGAAGGGGACTGAGAGAGCAGCTGAGTGGGCACCTGACAGCCAGCCAAGGTCAACCTGCCACATTGGTAAACAATCATAATTGGCAAACAGTGGAGACTGATGATAGTAACAGGATGTTCTAAACTACCTGCCCTGCAGGATACGAGCACACAGTTTACATCTCGGTACACAAACACAAGAAGTTATATCATGCAAAACATCCAGAAGACACGACTCTGGAAAACATTGCTTTTGAAAACAGCTCCAGGTTAGTATGAAGCATTATCCAGAAGGTATAGTGTGATTGTGTTGGATCTGTAAAGACGCAAGTTTTTGTAGGAATAGTTGTTCTACCACTGTAATTGGTGCTGCTGCAACTGGTCTAGTGGCTAAATGTGAATGTAAATGCTAATAAATCAATCAGGACTCAAGAGGCAAAATTATTTAAGGACCGGAATGTATACCTCAAAGAGACAGACTGAGGAAATTCAGTCAGGGTCCTTGTGGCACTGTTTAGTGGCCATTACTGATGGAAGTATGAAGTGGGAAAAAGTAATCTCTGAGAAAGCAGAGATCATGTTCAGACTTTCTAGAATGAATTTTATCTGCAGTTCAGACAAGATTTATAAAATGAATGCCAAGTTGATATTCCAAACAAAGTGTTTAAAATTGGTGATTTAGACCTATTCAGAGGTGATATTAATAACATTTTAATTATTAAATTGAGTATTAAGTATACAAGTCATTTATAAAGGAAATGCATATTTGTTCTTTTAATAATTTAAAATTTTGGAAACCTTCATATCTGATAAATCCCTCAGTCTTAAGTGAATGAAGAAGCCAAAGATAACAATATAAATGGAGAACTACATTTCTAACTGAGTTCAAAAGAAGAGTGTCCGATTGTAACTTCACTTTTTAAATACAACCAGCAGCCTTCCAAACAAAAGAGCTGCAACTTCTCATGTCTGTGCCCTCCACCTTTTCTGTTAAGGGATGGAGACGCATGCACACATCTATGCACATGTTTTTGAAAGGAAACTTGCTTTCTGTACAATACAACAAAATTTGTGGGCATATTCCGTCTTACAGCAGCACCAAGCTCTTAACAACTCTGTCTCCTCCCTGATTCATGTAGACAAGGTTGAATCCATGTTTAAAAGAAGAAAAAATCCAAACAAAATAATCCCCCCTCCAGATACTGGACCATTAACTCTACTGCACAGAAAGCTACTTCTCCTTATGACCAGAAGTGTGTTCTTCATTTAAAGCTTGCACTCTGTGAATATTATTATTCAGCCATATTTTAAAAGACATTTTAGGAAATGAAAGCAGAACCTGGACAACCAGTTATATCATTCTGCACATGGTCTAGAATGATGTCACCGGTGGTCTATCCCATGTATCCTAATGCATCCTTTATATAGACTTAAGTTATTTCAGTTACTGAATATACTAATCGGTGCTGATTTGAGCATAAATATACCCATTCACTGCTTCCTTTAGAACCATTTTTTTCCCGACTTCACTGGATACTTAAATTCTACATCTGTCAGACATTAATTTACCTTTCTTTGCAGCTCCTACAAACAAGTTACAAATTGTCAATGCAATGCAATGTGGAGGCCCTATTCCTGGAAATATTCAAGGCCATGTTGGATAAGGTTTTGAGCAACTGGGTCTAGTGGGAGGTGTCCCTACCCGTGGCAGGGAGGCTGGAACTAGATGATCTTTAAGGTCCCTTCCAACCTAGTCCATTCTATGATTCTATATAAGTATGTAGATCTGTATGGTACTAGCAACAGTATCAACAGATCAGGAATGAGTAATGAAGCCATATTTGTTAATAGCATAGCCAGTAATGTGACTTTTTCTACACGTCTAATTTGGAGATTCCTCCAATAAATTATCATCAGTGAATGCATGAATAGTCAGCACATTGCAGTACAGTTCTCCCAGATCCTTGACTGTATTTATGGCCCTTGACTGCATTTTGTCACTCTGCCAGAATTGTACCTGGTAGACAAGTTACTAAAGAGGAGGAGGAAGCATGCAATGGCTGGTGACTATGTCTCTTGCTTAAAATCCTGTATCACTGCCCCTGTCTCTGTCACAAGACTTCATGTGAGTGTGTGTTTCACATCATCATGCTAGGTAGGTGGGGACACTTGAATGAAGAGAGGACATAAACTTCCACATCATGTATGAGCTGATACTCTTCACAAGCTTACTCCATCATCTGCTTTCACAATGGGTCAGTGTCTCCCTATGGATTAATCATACAAAATTCTAGGTTGTTTCTGGTTGCAGTTTGTGCTTTTTCAGACCTGAAATTTTGACTATTTACAATTTGAAGTAAAGATAGTACTAATTTTGTCCTCTTCTCATAGTATGAGTTTTTTCTCATTATATTAAGGTGTTGTGGTTTAACCACAACCAGCAACTAGGACCACATAGCTACTCACTCATCCCCTTTCCTCCCCCAGGGGGGAGGGAGAACAGAGAGAAAAGGAGGGGAAAGGAAAAAAAACAAACCCTCACAGGTTGAGATAAAGACAGTTTAAAAGAATAATATCAGAAAAAGAAAATAATAATAACAACAATAATAACAATAATAATAATGACACAAGTTACTCTCACTGCCTGGAGAATTGACACCATCCCAAGCAGTGATTGTGGGGGGCCACCCCCCAGATAACCCCATCAATATATTGAGCATGACATCTGTGGTACAGAATATTCCATTGGCCCTTCCATTGTTCTGTATATGTTCCTTCTCAGCTTCTATGGGAAGCTGGGAAGAGTTCTTGAAAAGCATAAACATCGCCTAGAAACAACTAAAACAATATATATTGTTGACATTCCTTTCACTGAAATCACTAGAAATAAAATTAACTCTTTTCCAGCTGAAACGAGGACATAAGAATACAAAAAGAACAGCTTTTCCAGCAGCAAATAAATTAAGATATTTACGACATTAAACAGTATTATTTCATTTTAGAAAGAGAGGGCTGAATTAGTCACTGGTGACTCCCTAGACCCCTAAGAAATTATACCTGGAATGACTGCACATTTCATCTCTGCTTTTGCATCTTCCTTTAATTTTTTTTTTTAAGTTTTCTTGAATACTTCCAGAATAATGTTTGAGAGCAGACCCCCGAACGACATTAAAATCTTTATGCAAAATACTCTCACCTCCAAAAAAACCCAAGGCAAAATATGCTGCATAGATCTTTAGTCACAGCTAATTTTTCTACTCCACGCAACACAAAATGGCATAATTCTTTCAACACAACAGTCAATATATTGGAAATTAATTTAAACAAAGGAATTGGACTGACCAAAGGAAGAGTTTTATTATTGTAATGTGGACAATAACGAATATCATAACAGCACTTATGAGGATCTACAGTCTGACTGCAATCATTACTTCAAAGAAAAAGGTCAAACAAATGTTTATTAAAAAAATAAATTAAGAAGCATAAAATAAATTTTTATTCTTTAGCAAACTATTTGTAACCCCAAAAATAGTATTACAATGGAATGGTGGTTCTCTGCTAAGTCAGTCAATTACAATATAAAAGACAACGACTGACTCGGAAAAGATGTAGTTGATTTTCTTTTGCAGGTGACCCCTTAATGCTGTGGGCATTCACAAGGGCACAAGTGAAAAGGCCCACTGAATAGTCTAATAATTTTCATAGACTAAAAGGAATGCATCAAAGCCTAGTATTGTCCATGAAGCCAAACGTATCACAATCGTGTATTACCTAGTCTTGTAAAGATAGGATGCTTGGAGAAAACTAGCCATAAAAAAATTAAATAAGAACATACATACTTATCTGTAGGAGTTCATGAGATAGAGAGGGGATAGCAATATTGACAGAAAAAGAAATTTAGCTTGCCCATTGTAATTAAGACTTGTTACTTGTCAAGCTAACAAAGATATGTCAGATTAAATAACAACAACAAAAAAGATTCCTAATTCCAAACAAAACAATTTCTTACATCCAGGTCCCTGATGTCAGGCATATTAAAGTGACAAACACTTTGCATTTCTCTAATGACTGGTCTGCAGTTGTGTTGCTTATGAAAGTATTGCCAAAATACTGTGGCAATGACAGCCAAGAATTATAATTCACTTCAGACAAATCATGCCTTTTACTGATATATTCTTATCAGCATATGTTACTATACTTAAATACTGATTAAAAATTACCTTCATTAGTTTGTTAGTCAGCTGTCAGTTACACTGAAGCCTCAATGTAAGTGGTAATACACTGAAAATTAATGAAAATACATCTACTTGCTATCATGTTGTGAAGCAAATGGAGCATTTATCAAAGTAGTTACATGTTAATCTGTTATTTAAAATTAACATCAGAAACTCCTATCAAGTTTACAAATAATCTTAATTGGTAAATGTCCTTAGAGGAAAAGTATGAAATATCTGATGGTCTTTTGTATCTTCTTTACTTTTAGAAGAAGAGAAGTTATTTTGCTATTTACAGTTTTTGACATCTGAAAATATGCTGATTATCATAATTTTACTGTCTGTGTAGTTATCACTATTCTGGAACTTGCTCAGAATTCAGCCTCAGAAAACCCCTTTCACTTTAATACTTTAGACAGTAATGTTGGAACTTTAGAATCTTTTTGCTCACAACTCTTATTGTGTTCCTCGAGGGAGGCTTCTTGCTTCCTGAATTACTGCTTTCAGAATTTCACAGTAGCTATTGGGGCCACAGCATTTTATAGTTCTTCGAAATGAGAAAATGGTCGTACCCTATTTCTTCAATGCTTTTCACTTTGTCAAGTGAATCAAGAAAGCTCTGATAAAAAGTAATGTGAAAAATTATTGCTAGTTAATCTGCTTCTCCAGTAACTCAAAATAACCACACTTTGTGTGATTCATAATTTGCTTTGATTCTTCTAATTTGTCCGGCCTACATCTATTCTTTCAGGTTGGCTGTTCAGCAGCTATATGCTCTGTCCAAATGGTAGTAAGTTTGCTAACTTGATCACTGGATTGTATTAAACAGAAGATAACACTCTGAAATACAAACTAATAATCAATCATCCCAGGTTAAAAAAACAAAAAAGTGTATATATATTTGCGTGTGTATGATAGCAAAGTGTATAATAGCAATAAATGCCTGATACAGCGAGGGTAAAAAAGATGGAATGCGAATCTTCTCATTGCCCACTGAGAAGAGGAAATGGGCACAGATTGAAACACACGTGGTACTCAAAATCTGATGGGACACAGTCCTGATTAACCTGCTGTAGAATAATCTGCTTTGAGGGAGGAAGATGGACTAGGCAATTGCCAGTTCCTTTCCAACCTCAAGAATCCTCTGATTCTATTCAGCTTAGGTTAGTTAGCTGAAACAAGTTATAGTTTGTTTACTGGCAGTGGCAGCAGTATGATGATTCCTTAGGCATTGAAGACAAATACATTAAAAAGCATAGGAAGACAAATACATTAAAAAGCGTAAGAAAAGGTCATGAAGGGGTAGAAATAAAAGAAAGGAAAATAACATGGAATGCTCTACAGTTGCTTTAAGGGAATTACGATATCAGGAAAATCAAGTATAGGGGTTTATGGTGACAGCATTATTATTATTAATAATAATAATAATAAATAATAGGAAGCTTCCTGGACAGGGGGGAAAAAAATGAAAGAATACATTTTTATTTTTGCAATGGAAATAAAAAATGCTATTATTATCAATTTCATAAAAAGCCCAAAACATCTAACACACATCTAAAACACATTTTTTTATGCCTACTACTTTTGAGCAAACTACATAGGGTATACGTGAATTTGTATGTGTGACAAATTATTAAAGTTTGGGGGAGCAGAATTTAATTAACCAAGATCAAAGCACAGTATTATACCAAACATTACTAACCTACATAATTCTTGAACCAGTAGGTGAGTGGATTACATTACTGTATTAATGGTCTTAATGAAAATGCTTCTGAAATCAGACTCTGATTCATATTTAAGGTTATTAAACTGACAGCAGTAAAGCCTGGAGTTTATTGCAATGTTATCTGCTAATATTTCCTTCAGCACAAAAGAAAACTGGAATGCCTGCTGAAGGCTGGTAGTTCCTGGCTGCCAATATAATGAATACTACAGGGACATGAATGCACGGCTTCACAACCAGTCTTCTGTTTTTCTAGGAAACAAAAGAATGGGGACTTCTTCCCTATTAGGAATAGCAGAAAAATTTAACTCTGTCCTACTCATGTCAAAGAGCAGTTCCTCTCCAGTCTCATCAGGAGAACTTGACCTCTTCATCAAGAAAACCGCATTATGTTTTTAAAACTGCCTGTTGGGTGCAAAACCCTTAGAGGGAATCTGACTACTCCCCTGTATCTGTTGGTCTAGCAAACTCTGCTTTTTATGTTAATTGTCCCCAGTGCAGAGGACACTGTGCCAGCAGAAACAAACAAAACCTTCTGAACACCAAAAACAAATGAAAGTTTAAATTGGATAAAGAGCAACAATGAAAACATACTTGAAAGGATTTGAGTTCATAAAAATTACTACTGCATCAAGAAAATCTGTCTGCTAGAGAAGACCAGTAAGCACAGTGTTATGAAGATCTCAAGCACATAATCTGCCCACCATACATATTTCTTTTCATGTATCAGATCTACAGGAGCTAATCATGCGCCTGGAAATTTTGTCTCAGAAATCTCATGAAGAAAAATAACTGCAGGAGGTTCAGACAGCAAACCCCATGGACAACTGTAACAAGAATTAGGGCACTTACTGTCACCTGGCTAATCACATGTTGATGATTTAGGAAACCACAGCTCCTGGAAACAGCACAATTATGCTGAGCTAAGTTAAGTGCAGGATGCTATTGAGCTTGTCTCCTTTCCACCTCCTTTCCCAACTACTGCCAGCTTGAAAGTTCAGCATTCAGCAATGGCTGTTCCCTCATTCAGCTGTATAGTGGCAGTAGTGCTGGTCAGAAAGGAAGTAGAAAACCGGTTGAGAGCAGGGAACATTGCCTTTTAGTAGCAGCCTGTATTTATCTTGTCTTAAAGTGAAATTAGACCTAGAAAATAACTGAAGATAATTTATTTGTAGGCAGTTAAAAGGTATTCAAAATCCTGTTTTATCTAGGATGTCATTACTATGTTCATTGCTATTATTTTTACACTTGTCTGAGAAATAACAACATGGGAAACTTCAAGTGTTGTGCAGAAATTTGTCAAAGAGAGATCAGGGAACTGAATCCTTTGCAGGATGTACACGATCCATTTGCAGTTCTTCATCAGTTACTTTGATTTCTTGAAACTGTTACTGTTTTATAAGAAAAAAACCCCATACTTCTTGCAAATGACCTACTATTTTTTGTTATTGTTTAATTGCAGTCATAATTAAATTCAGCATTCAATACTGACAATTGCAAATATTCAGAAACTGCTGGACAAATCATAAGCTTTAATTTAAAATGTGAGATTTTAAACAAAGGTGCCTTCTTTCTCTTGAACTGTTTTGGTTTGTTTTTTCTTCTTAACTAATATCAGTTCATACTTTCAGGCAGCTAAAAACCCAGTGCTTTTATTTTAAATACAAGTGAGATGAGCTTACGATCTGAAATTTTGAAAATGTCATGTTGAATGACTCATGCTTGCATCTTGAAAGTTGACTGAAATGCCAGGACTGCAGTCCTAAGATGTGTATTTACTTTGCAACAAACAACAGAAATTATATCCAAATGTTTTCAAAATTACTTCCAAAACTGTCTTGTAGTTTTATGTAACAGCTTGGGATGATAAAAAGCAATAAAAAAATACAGGTAGCTCTGAAGAATCAATGCAAATACTTTAAAATCAGTTGTATAGGAACAGGAGTGTCTATATAGCAATTATCAAGTTCACTGAACACTCTATAGAGCATAAAACACAGCCAAAAATTATTTCCTTTCCTCTGGAAATCAAGAACCCATAAAAGTTATTGACAATTCCATATTATTTGCATGTTCATGAGACAACCAAGAAATTCTACAGAAGATACATGGCTGACAATCATATTTCCAAATAATAAATATTAATGTATCACTGAATTTCAAAAACAACAAAAGGAATTTCATGAAGTTGTATATTTGCATGCTTGTAAAATGTCAAATACTTTCCCCTAGGACTGGCACATTTTCATACAGTTTTTAATTTTTTCTTTCGAATACAATTTTTACAACTAGAATGTGCAGGAAAAAAATGCCAATTAAGGAAAAATTATATAGCAAAAAAATTGTATCACATATTATAAAATTAGTGGTTGACAATGGAAAAATAATTACATGTTGCATAGCACATAACAAGAATCACAAAACACAGTATGTTTAACTGCGTCTACTGTGGTTGGAACAAAGAACAGCCACTTGCAATAACAAAAGTAATTTTTATACTTTTTTTTACATCTGCACATAACAACAGATTTGAATTATTTAGTGTGATAGTGTTTTAATTCCTGCTAGTATAGATTTGATAAAGGAAAACTTGAAAAAAGTGTTTTTTTCATTGTGGAATGACTTACTTTTCTTCACTTGCGTTTTGACTTATTGATGGTAATTGTGTATCGTTTTAGCACTGAATTTGGGAATGCAAGGTCTGTTCAGGATTTATTTTACCTTAAAAAGAGGACTTAACACTTGTTCTTTTATAAAGCTGTTTCAGAAAACATTTCCAAAATATATCATTCTATGATATTGAAAATATAAATATTAATGAATTCCAGAAATTATTAAACAACCCAGAAAAGAAAATGCACAGCAAAGTGCGAAAGTCTGCTGACAACACTAAGCTAGTTACCCAGGGTAATTAGAACAAGGATTGACTGCAGAGAAGTGCAGAAAGCCTGTACAAAACCCCATTGAAACTGATTGCAGATAAATGTAAAATGTAAGTAAAAGAAATCAATCCTAGCTTCACAAAGAAAATAGGGGATCCTGCATTGTCCATTAACAATTTAAGACTAAGTTCTTAAGTTGTTCATAGCCTTTTCTGGGAAAAAGTCAGCTTTCTTTAACAATAATCCAAAAAGCTAATAAAATATTAATAAATACTAGAATGGTCTAGAGAGAGGGGGCGAAAAAACAGAGAGAACAGTATGAATCTGTGGGTCATGGGAATTCTGGACTTTGTAAAACTATGGTATACAGTCCTGGTTCCTATCTTAAAAAGAATATAGTACAACAACAGAAAAATGACAAAGATTATCGGTTATATTAAACTTTACACAGAAAGAACAATCTGTGCAGAGAAATGTCAAATGAGTAAGGACAGATATATCACACTATATAGTTCATGCATGGCACATAGAGGATGGACAAGGATTGGTTACTCACAGCCTTCCAAGAATGAAGAATTATGAAATTAGGCTTGTAGGAACCAGAGTCCAAACAAATAAAAGTAGACACTACATGGATTTGGCCTAAATAAATAAATAGATAAAATGCTACAGATACATAAAATTTACATGCGTTCAGTGTAGGAAAATGGATGAGATCATAGAAGAATGATGGCTACAAAGTACATAGATACCGCATCCGGTATCTGAGAACAGCTAAAAGCTGAGAAAATAGAAAAAGGTTCCTACAGACCTGCCCTATTTATAGATTTCTTCCCTAAATATTTGCTTTTGGCCAGTTCTCGACAGAGGGTATTGAGCTCTTGGAACTTTATGGTGTTTATAGATATAAAATTACAAGAAACCATCATTTTTTTCAGGCTAAACTAGTAGCATCTGATAAACTGTAAACATAATTACAGTTATTGTCATCTTTGGCTACAGGCCAAACCTCAAGAGTTGGAAAAAGGACACTTTGGGTCCATCTAGTTCAGAAATGGTATTACAAAGCTGATAATCCCTTCCTTCCACTCTGTTTTCTTTATGACTAGTATCTTCCTTAAGGTTTTTGAGTAGGAAATATCAGATACCAAAAGTACCGGGTACAAGCAAGAAATTTCAGGAAAAAGTGTGTCTGCTGTCAAAGGTGAGCTTAATTTGATCTTAAATTGTACTGTTTCAAAGCACTTTCACTCATTAGCTGTGCAAGCAACTCAGGCAGCAAGGAGCATGACTCTTAACTCACTGCATGTGAGAAATGACTCATTTCTCAGCCTACTTTTTATTTTATTTATGTTATTAAGTAGAGTAGCTAGATTTTCTGGTCTTAAGCCAATATTCTGTAGAAATATATTCATGAAATCAATATATTTCCACAGAACACTTTAACTTTGTAGAATCAGCTATTCATCATTGTAAATAGAAATTTTCTACCTGGCCTTTCTCAAGTTATTACCTGGTATGGTTGGATAATTATTTTTGCAGTACATAATTAAACTACTGAAAGACAATACAGACTGACATGATCAATTGGAAGTCAAGTAAACAGTGAAAATAAATATTTGTCCAGTCTCACTTCCTTCTCACCTTTTTGTACATTACATTGGTCAAGCCTATGGGTGTTATGCTATTAAAAACAGGCACACCCCCACATACCTAACATTACTTAATCTTTGCTAAGTAAGATCAGAAGTCTTGTGGTTCTCCACTGTGGAAACCTATTCCATTGAAGCACAGACTTCCATTATTTACACCTGGATTTTAGAAGAATAGGGCTTGATACCTTTAAATAATACATTAATAATAATATATAAAATGTAACGCAAAAAAACCCCCACAAACCAATAAAATTAGTAGTTTCTTAATAGTTTCTAGAAGAAAGTGGATTAGATGAAAACTTGATTTCCACTGGAATCATATATCTTTTAAGAGATGGCACTTAGACTATAAATTCAGCTCATACTTTCATAGTTGTGCAATACTTAAAAAAAATATTTAAAACATAAATCAGTTTTGACCTTCATAATGTCACATAGTTTAATTTTGTTTGGATTTGGAATTTGCTTTCTTCTTGCAGTAGTAACAGGTAACAACACGAAAGCTGAAGCAAAGGTTCTGGCTTTGGGGCTTTCCACTGACACATAAAATGAGATCAGGGAGGAGGTGATCACAATGCAGTAAACGTATAGGCACCATTAAAAGGTGGGGCAAAAGTCAAATACTTCATAGTAACTATTTTAAAACCAAGGTGCTAGTCTGTGTTCTTTCTACAGAATACCTATGCTGTATTCTAGCTGTATATACTGTGTAGTATACAGTTTTAACATGCAAACATGCAAAAATTTGACTTGTTTAAAGAACATTTATTGAAGAAAGAGTATTTGAGGAAAAGTTAGTACATGCTACTACCCATTTATAAAAATTTCCAACAAATAACATTGTGACACTTTTAGTGATTCTACACACACCACAATGGCCTTGAAAAGATACGGTCTGCTTTACTGGAAAAATTATAAACACTATCAAGGACAATGATAATATGATGTTTAATAGTCCAATGGGCCTGATATGAAACATACTAGGCTTTTTTTAAAAAAAATTTCTTTCTTTAAAGAAAAACACAACCACCCTAAACAAACAGACATACACCCCTTTGTATTCATGATAATTTTAAAGGTGTCTATATTGACACAGGATTTTTTAATTTAATTAATATCTTTAATTATATATTAGATTCTACCCAAAGAAACTCAAGCACACATCTCCATGAGCTATTCTATCATGTTGTCTTTTATGAGCTACAGACTGTCCCCCCACAAATTTCCCAAACAGGACCAGTGCCTGTGCATGCCATGACTGAAAAAACAAACAGTAGTTAAGTCTATTCATACAGTCACACAGGGAGGGCTGATGAGATATGGTTAGGAAACCTCTCTCATTTCTGACCTGACCTCTTGTATATGATGTATGTTACACATGAGGGAAGCAAATTGACTTGACTGTAATTCTAAGGAATCGAAATGTTAAGTATTTAAAATTAAAGGTATTGTAGCCTGGGCTTAGAAATTCCACCATATGGATGGAAAAAACCATTATGGTACAAATTCAGGCTCTGATCTATGCATAGCATGCAATAGAAGACAGAGATAAATATATTCATTTATGTTTATATACTTATTTTTGTGGGTTTATTTTATATTTTCCTCTGTTTTCTGTTACTTGCACCCTAAATGACAGAACTGTATTCATATATTCTGATAACAAAGCATATAACAACTGCTAAGGTATTAATTTTCTTATTCTAAAAATATTAAGTTAAATTAGAACCTTGCGTGTGAAGTTTGATTTTGCTACTTACATGGAATATTTTGTGTATTTGAAATATACATAAGGAGTAATTTATTTTGGCACACATCAATAAAACTACTAAAATATAAGTAATATGAGGGTATTGTGAAAAGACTACACATGCTCTATTCAATTTGTTATGTTTATTCACTTCATTATGGTTGTATGTAGAAAGTTTCATCATTTACTTACAAACAGTCACACCCCCTTTTGTACACTCATAATTTATTAATGAATGATAATGATGTTAATATATGAAATATCTAGTATATGCTGAACTCATATCACAATATTTTTTTCTATGGGAATTACAGCAGCATAACAAATAGTTCTATGCATTTTACTATTCATCCAAGGTTTAAAATAATGTCAGGTGGAGGGATGTGTATTTCCCAGTGTTTCACTGGATATATCCAGTAACTATTAGACAAATGGATGTTGGTAAATTTTTTTCTTCACTTTCCTTCCTGCAGAAAAGAAAAATCTTTACTGTTCAATGTGCCACAATGCATATATATATATATATATATACACACACTGTTGCTGAATCTGTTTAATCTAATGACAAACTTTAATCAATCTCATATAATCATATATATAGAATTATAGAATGGTTTAGGTTGGAAGGGACCTTTAAGATCATCTACTATGGGTACAACTGTCATTTCCCAGACTGATAATATGAAACATGTCTATGGTATTACTATGAGTTTTTTCATTGAAATATGAAAATGTCATCAAAATCAATTGGACAAAGTCAAGCTGGAAGTGGAGCACATATGGATATTGATATGGAAAAAAGTTACTGTTGAAATGGGGGTATAGAAAGGCTGCAGTTGGCAATCTGTTTCCATTCAGTTTCAGATGAAAACAAGTTGCCATGGTGCTTAAAGTATACAACACAGAACTGAACAATATTGCATGAAGGTATTACAGGGTTTGGACAGTGTAAAAGAGCAACTAACTGATAGAGGAAGTAAAAAAGGACAAGTCAAAACAATAGATGTGTTGTCACTCATCAAAGACAGTGGAAAGAAACATTGCAACTCCTGCATGTGGCTTTGACAGCAAAACGCCAGCCCCATTCATACAGCATGAGACCTCACGCATCTTGGTATCCAGAGCATCCTGGCCACGTGATGTTGCAGCTCTGGCCAGAGCAATTCCAATGCAAGAACTGATTCTTACTTTGTCCTATGTTCTACTTAAAATTTTGCTTTAGGATAGAGTAGAAGTCTTCTAAGTATGACTGTCGAGCATAACAATAATATTAATATATAATTAGGATATTGATATATAATTATAACATAGAATTGATACCTGCATTACTAAGGCGCAGCACTGATATCTTTAGAGATATTATTCCACTGTGTGTGACCAGGGAAAAGAATTTTCTTCACACTTGCTTGTAAATCATATGCACTTTTTTTCATCTGCAGAGACTTAGAGAAGTTGTTCCCCGGGAATAGACATATTTCCAACATAATGGTGCCTGTCCCATTCATGACATTCAGAATGACATTTCTTACATCCTTCTTTCCATGAAACTCTAAAATGGATGGTCACACAGTGTTTTTAAATTTTAGTAAATGACAAGTCAGAGAAAGTTATGAGATATTAGTACACATTTGTGTAAAACAACATTGATTTTCATGGTCTGCATTGTGGAGATAAGCATAAATTTCAATTTGAAACCAACCATTTACACACAGAAACTTTTTTTTTTTTTACCACAGAGAAACATTTTGCTAGTTTTCATAGGCAAATATATTTTTGTAGATAAATATATTTAGTCTAAAAATCTCAATAGAAATCAAAGCCTTTTTGCTGAAAAGTATTTATGAAATTTGGTTATTTTAAAATAGAGGAATCGGCAGATACAGTTCATGCAAGAGGGACAAACAAAACTAACAATTTTTTAATCTACTCAAACTCCACCTATCTTCACTACGTAGCTTTTGCTCTTTGTAAGGCTTCTCACACTTTATAACAACCGTTTCAAACTAAATCAGATAGCCAAGGTTTTAATTAATGCTGAATATTATATCACAAAGTCCTTCAGAAGAAAACAGAGGTTATTCTATGAATTAATAAAGCTTGATTTTCTACAAATTTGTGCTCCACATCTCCACAGTCCCCTCCCCTTCCCAGCTCTCCTCCTGCATCCCCCATGCCCGGTTCCCTGGCTCCCTTCAGACTTCCCTTTCTCCACCAACCACAGCTTCCCTGAGGAGGCAAGCAGTCAAGTGTTGGGGCAAGGCAGATCTATGATGGCTAATCAGCTGGCAATTTAGGTGACAAATCAATCCAGCATCAGGCTGACCAGAAATGATAACAGTTATGTTCATGCTGACCCTCATACTTCTGGTCTTGCAACAGGATTACCACAAAACATTTAATAACATAAGAATTCCCCAACTGCACACACCTAAATAAGCCAATGGGCTTCACATTATTTGTAGGCTTTATCTGTCACATAAGGGCTTTGGGTGGTAGGTACAAGAGTGGGGAGAAGGTAAAAATCAGTATCATTGCAATCACAGAGGTATTTTTAGAAAGTTTATGCAAAATGAGACTCAGCTATAGAGTTCAGAAAGAAAACAAATATTACAGAATTACACCTATGAAACCACAATGGTAAATTTTGTACCAGTAATTTTTGTGAAGTGTATGAATCATCTCATACATGAACAAAACATTTATTGAGAAGAAAATACATGTGGGCAGGCATCTGAAATAGTCAGATACACTTTTGAGTGTCTGATATACACGAAATCTGTATGAATTAAGATTATAAAGAATTGCTGAAAACCTGAACATGCTTAGTTTAATTCTACAGTAAATTATCTAGGTTTGCAGAGTAAATGAGTGAATAATTTCAACTAACAAGACTCATTCATGTTAATGAACACTGAATCAGATGCCAATTATGATACTTTACTTGACAATATTATTAACCTTGTTAATTGTTTCAGTGTTGAAGGAAGGGCAAAAGAAAGTATGTATCACATTAAAAGGAATCCCATAAGCTATTCATGTGGACTGCTCCTTAAGGACAGCTTTTATAGTAGATGGTGAGGCTGAAGAAGCAGGGACATCATTTTAATCACCCAAATGCTTAATTTTCAAACCCTTATAAATATTACTACTGCATTGAAAGTTAAAATTAATTTGTTTCCATAATTCTCTCGTATCTAATTAGAAATCTTTCCAATTAATCTGTCTGTCATAGGGGAAGTGAAGGGGGAAAATAAACAAAAAAAAGGAAGGAATGGTTTAAGGAAAGAGGAAGATAAGCAGACTCAATCAAGAAAAATTCTGTTTGTCCCAAAGAAGAGTTCAAGATTTCTCCTTCAGTGAATTACCCTCTGTACTTTCATCAACACCATCTCGCTATACAGATGCACAGACACACTCTTCCTTGTGGTGCCCGGTGACATGACAAGAGGCAATGGGCCCAAGCAGAAATACAGGAAATTCCATTTAAACACAGGAAAACGCTTCTGCTGTGAGGAGGCTCAAACACTGGACAGTTGCCCTAGAGAGTCTGCGGAGTCTGCATCTTTGGAGATATGCAAACCCCAGCTGGTTGTCATCCTGGGCAACCTGTTCTAACTACCCCTGTTTGAGTAGGGGGGTTTGCCTGTGGCAAACTCCTGAGGTCCCCTCGAAGCCCAGTGATTCTGTATTGCTGTGAAAGCAGCCGAAGAGAAAAGAGCACATCAACTCTTACCTGAATGCAAATGGGCTTTGGAGATGATGAAAAGAGAATAAAGAAAAAACATTCTGTCTAAAGGGAATCCAGGAATGATAACCACGAATTTTTAGTGAAGACTTTCAGCCAAATAGTTATGTAATGAATGTAAGAAAAAAGAACAATTTCAGTATAAACAACAAGTTTAGTTAACGTTAAGTTTAATTTTGAATTGTAATGTTTCTAGAAGCCTATATTTTGTACGAAAATAACCAGACCACTATTGTACCTTATTCTATCACTAAACTGGAGTCAGTAAAAAGATATTGTCGTGGCTTGGCCTTAAGCCGGCACAAAGAACCACGCGGCCGCTCACCCAGCCCTCGCAGAGGAGAGGGAAAATTGGAATAAAAAGGCAAAAACTCGTGGGTTGAGATAAAGGCAATTTAACAGAACAACAAAGAAAAACCGGCAAAACAACACCAATAGCACTGGCAGAGGAATGTACAAATAGGGGTACCGTACCGTACCGACCGGACCCGGACCGCCCCCGCCTGCTCCCGAACTGGGAACTGCCCTCCCCGGCCGCTCCCCCTAAATACTGGGAATGGCGTCACGTGGTGTGGGATACCTGTGCTGGGCCAGGTATTAACCCTGCCCCTGCCGGAACCAGGACAGATACCTACTTACACTAATACTGAATTTGTCTTGAATCAGAAAGACAAACTGCAACAAAGTTAACAGAATTTTTTAAAAGAGAAGAAGAAAGCTTTGAATTGGATCCCAAAATGATCAGGAGGAAACTAGACCTGTTTTGAGAGTGCAGCTGCAAAGATTAATCCTCTGCAACATAAGTGGAGAACAGAGAGCTGTGTGTGTCTTTGAATCTAGAACAATGGAACTAGTGAAGACACGATGGCAGCATAGTGAAAACAGACACTGAACAGAGAGGCTCCAAATCAATCTAAAAATTTGAGTCTGAGGCCTCTGAATCCCAGGTAAAGCCCTTCTCTGGATGGTTGTCTCGGAGAAGCATGTGATGCTCTGGGTTATAAGCAGACAGATCAGCTAGAGAGGTGATGTTGCAATGCTAGCCTGAATAAAGCACCCAACAAATTTTCAAGGTACTGGCTGTTTATGTACTGTTGGAGTTCCAAGTACAAGTTATTTTCAACTTTTTGAAAGTAACGGCCTGGGAAGAGATAGCTTTTCTTCTGTGAAGAATAAAGAATGAGAATGCACATGTACAAGGGAGAGAGGAAAATATTCACCGTTCTTCATTCTCAGAAAAAAAATATTTTAAAGTTTTTCAAAGTTTCCAACACTCACACAATACATATCTATCACCTCTCTACTCTGAGCCCACTCATTATCGCTTGCTTTCCAAATAGGAAGAAAACAAAGTGAAGATCACATCACTAACTTCTCAGGATACTCAGATCCACTATTATTAAACACAACTTTAAAAAACCAACCAACCAAACAAACAAAAAAACCCCCCACACCACCCAGGCAACCACAAATACTCTGTCACAGTGCAACTTTTGTAATTTATTCATAGATAACGGGATTGACCTTGAGGTCAGTTATTATAGTCACTGCTATAGATATGAAAGTTCTTAAGTGCTGCAAAAAAAAAATGAATATATAAATATGTGTTTATCTGTGGTTGCAAGCTGCTTGAATCTGTGTTGTTGTGCAGAACTTCTTGTCCATGAGCAACGTTTAGTGCCAAGAAGAATCATTGATTTAGTCTATCTCTCTCAGGAAAAAATAATTCACATATGAATTCTAGAATTACTAGCTAGAAATATCATATTTAAGAAAAATAATGAAGTGCAAATTTATTATTCTGAACAAATCCAGAAAATATCTAGGAGTTCCACTAAATCACAATTAACTCACTTTCCAGAAAAGAACAACCAAAAAACCCCAAACCAGTGGATAGGTCAGGTGACAATTCTATGAATTTTGAAAGAAACAAGCATAGTAATTGGACTGCAATTAGTATGTAGGTGAGGATAAACAGGATTAGAGAAAGGAAATCTTACCAGATTCTTCAAAATCTTAGAAGGAATTCTACATGCACATATAGTTTAGGTTATCATTGAGAAAGATATGTATAAACATGCACAGAACATATTTTTGAGAGTTTACTGTTCGTAGTGTTTAATTCTCTATATAGCGCTACACTTCCTAGCCTGTCCAACTATAATAAATCAAACATGAATGCACAGAAAAAGAAGAGATAACAGCTGTTCATTTGTCATGACCTGTGTGTCATGTTGGAGAATGTGAATGTAATCTGAATATCAAGCTGCTGTCAAATCAACAGGGAAAGGATTTGGATTAATCACCTTATAAACAAACTTTATCTGTATTATTGACATTTCTTAAACTAATGGTTCATCATACTGGGAGAATCCTGCCTTCTTCCTCATCCAGTGACCGTAACTAGTAGGAGGCTTTCAAAACTATACCTAGCACTGCAGGCACTGTTCATTAAAATGGTGAAATAATTAAAGCTTTTATTTCTCAGTACTGTTGGGTATCATTCAATTTTATTTTTCCCTACATACTACTTCCACATTTGTTAAAATAATCCTGAATCATTAAAAATTGAACAATTCTTCAATAGTTTTTTAGTCAAAATATTTAAAAGTAACAAATCCTGAAATATGCTTCTGGACATTTTATCTGGAAAATCACTGTTCTTAGCTGAAACTCAATGTGTATCACACTCAAGATGATCCAAGCAGCTTACAAATGAAGCAGTCCTTCCAACAGGAACTTTTGAGGGAATGTGGTCTTATTTTGTAGAAAAACTGGGTAATTCACCTTAGAAATCCAAAGATTTAAATTAAGCAAAGCCTTTTTTTATCATTCTTTGACATAATCAAGTACTACTTGTTTGCTGTCAGAGAGAAATATCCCAGCTATCAAGAAAACCAAAGTGGAGAGAATGAACTGAAGAAAAGAAAGAGTGAAAAGATCTTAACATTTTTTTCCATCTACAGTAAGAACTTATGAGTATAGTATAATTCCAATGCAATATTGAAGAAAAAAACCCCTTCTTCTTACACTTTCAGGTTTTCAGACTGTTGCTGTTGCTGAAACATGGGATCACCAGAACTTGATGATACAGTTTTACGAACTTAAAAATATGAGTATCAATTGCATGCAAGTAGACAAAGGTTAGTAGAAATCTATGCTGTGCAACTTCATCCCACCAAAATCTTAGAGATTTTAAAATAGCTATGCCAAACTTGGTTCCTCTTTGAGGAAAGAAGAAAAAATCAAGAAAAGAAAAGGAAAGACCCAGAAAACAAATGTCAGGTAGACAATCTTTCCCGAACTTATTTACCAGACTTTGTAAAAAGAATTAGCTGACATATATTCAGAAAACTTAATTCCACTCTAAACATTCTTATTAAATAATTTTATTTTGTTTATTGTGTAAGCAAGACAACTGACATGCTGAATTTTATTTAGTTCCTTTTCAACACGCATATGTGCATTAAAACTTAATGGCTTTTAACCAAAAGCCATTAAAAGTATGAAGTAAAGGACTATTTTGCTTAACTGGAATAACTATAACAAAAAAGATGAAACATAAGATACTGGCTTCAGTCAGTTTGTGAGTAGTTACTCAATGTCTTGTTTGTTTTTCAACTAATAAGCAAAGAAAATGGAAATAAAAAACAATTATGTGCCCTTACCCAAAAGTAAAATGTTCATTTGAAGAGACGCTTATTTATTTTTTCCCTTTGGAAAGAAATGAATAAAAATAAGACTTACAGTTAGACCATAGAATCATAGAATAGTTTGCATTGGAAAGGACATTTGAAGGTCATCTAGTTCAACCCCTCTGCAATGAGTGGGAATGTCTTCCACTCGATCAGGTTGCTCGGAACCCCATCCAACCTGATCTTGAACGTTTCCATGCACATCTATCACCTCTCTGGGTGAGAAAGGTGAAGTTCCAAATATTGTCTATTTAAAGTGATGACTGACTTCAAATACTGAGTAATTCACTCAGTTAAACTATTAATATATAACACCTATTCCAACTTACAGATTTTACTTTGCTGGATGAACCACTTCATTGTGATAACAATCAACAGAAAGCTAACTTTTGGAATTCTCTATTTTGAATATAGCTTGTTAGCCCTCACTGGATCATTCTATATGCAGATGTCATAACGGTAGAATGTCTGGTGCCATCAAAATAAGTTAAGATTGAAAGAAAAAGATACTTATTTTGGAATAAGAGAATTATGCATGGAGTTCATCAGAGATATTTAATCAGCAAAAACTCCATATGTAATCAAACCCTTAATAATTGATTATCTGGTCTACTGGAATTTATTTGATCACTGTCTAATGCTGCTAGTAAATTATGTAACTCCTATTTCATTTACATTGTTTCATTTAGGTTGCGTAGTATATGGTCTTAATTTTATCTTCGCTTACTCAACTGGTATTTACCAATTTTTATGCCAACATTCAGACCTGTCTTGAAGATTTTCAGATAGTTAAATTGCTTGCTCTTTCCTATATCATCACCTATTTATGAAAGACACTAACATTAGCTGTGCATTACAAACACCATAAAATTAGGAAATCATCAAAATCATGAAAACATGGAAACAATTCATGTACAATAAAATGCCAACATACCTAAGAAAACAACTTTGAAGAATCTTAATGGTCAGATAAATATAAGTGACAGAAACAAAGTGTAATAGCAAAATAGGGAAGAGGAGGCAAAAGAGTCAAGGGAGCTAGCAGAAGAAAAAGTGGAAAGAAACTTGAGTAAGATGTTGAAATTTTCCTAAACCAAATTTTCAGAAAACTAAATTCCCCTTAATTTGATCCATGCCATAGATGGATACTCAGTCTTTGGTTGCTAGGCAAAAATGCTAATATCTATTCTGTGCAACGACTCAATCTTCTGCCTTTGTCAAATCAACAACTTCATGGCCACAGCTGTTCTCAGGAACAATGAATGTCATGATCATAAGTGGTTCAAATTAGTGACTACATATCCTAATATTCATCTTTGCTAACTGTGTGATTGCTTCTGCCCTCAAGTAAATTTAATTCTAGTGGTACATTCTTACCACAAATGATTGGCCAGGTGATACTCCAACAAGGCAGGAAGCACTGGACGCTACTGCTGCAATCACCCATAGCAGAACCTATAGCCTTATGTGGGTTAAGTGCCTCATTTATTATAGTTTAATTAAATACAAATCTGTCTGCGAAATCATGATTTGTGGTATGCATTACAACTATTCACTGTTGAGCCTTTCAACTTAATCAAGTATTATTTGACCTTCCAGCTCTTATTTGCTCCATGTTCAAAATTCAAGAAATCTTTTCAATCAAAATGACGATGGCACGAATCTAAGCCCTCACTGTACTTCTGCTGGACCTCATTACTTCAGATATGACATCAGTTCTCAGTGTCCCTGGCAAAGTGGCAAGACAATAAAGGTTCTTGCAGTGCTTTTCTTGCTTCCATAGATGAGGGCTTATTCTGATGCTGCAGCCCCTAGCTGGCACTACCCATATATTGCTAACCAATTTACACAGACACATGCTTCTTTCTATGTTTCCTCTTTCATGACTGACTGGAAGCCAAGCCATGTCAAAATTATCCTACCACTGGGTATGATGCATAGATAAACTGAGGATAGCCAAAGTATAAAAGTGAAAGTTTCTTTAGTTTCTTGTAACCCAAACTGCCTGCCATATATAGGGATATGTTGTTACTGGTATCCTGTCACACCCTCATAACCAGGAGTTACAGTGCCATTCACACCTATGAGATATCATTCCTGTGCCTGTGGAAGTAATAGTGACTACAAATTCCCCTAGTAAAATCCATCTGGCATTCCAGCTTAAGAGCGGTACAGCTAGCAAAAACAAAGCTGCTGAAGATGTATGGTTTGTGAACTAGCAGGCTGCTGGAAAAGGACAATCTCTGCTAAGAAAACTGTTTACTATTTAGAGTGAAGAAAACAAGATAATATACGTTAAAAAATTGTCTGAGAAAAGATTTTGCTGTTAGACAGCTCAAACCCTGGCACCATATGTTCTTTGTTATTTCTACTAATTTCTAGCCAAATACCTATTGCCGATATAGCTTAGTTGTATAAAAATCTTGATAGTGAAAGGCAGTTCTACTAGGAACTGAAAAAAGCTGAACCAGGAAATTTCTTGTGTAGAGATGGTTACAACATAAACATTTTCCACTGAGAAATCACAGTAAACAATTTTAAAATATTAGTATTTTATTAATTGAATTTTAATATCATAATATTAAAAACAATTCCCTTTTTTATACAGCTCCAGTATTGCAGAATCACAGAATGGTTGAGGTTGGAAGAACCCTCTGGAGTTCATCTAGTCCAACTCCCTGCTCAGGCTGGCTCACCTGGAGCAGGTTAATCAGCACCATGTCCAGTCAGCTTTTGAATGGATGGAGAATCTACAACCTCTCTGGGCAGCCTGTGCCAGCGCTTGGTCACCGTCATGGTAAGGAACATTTTTCTTGTGTTCAGACAGAACCTCGAGTGGACAGAAAAATAGATGTGGTAATATATTTGCTTAGACTGACTTGCATTATTTGCTCCAAAAAATAAAAAACACACTGGAAGTAAAATTGATTTACAGATTGTCAGGCACTAAGGAATTTTCCCCAGGAGATCCAAGCATGATGGCCAGAGCAGATGATAATCTATGCTTATGGTATTCACAAAAGATTCCTTGTCTGTGTTCTACAATCATGAAATCTAATTAAGTATACACAATCTGAAGTTTACCTAACATTTGAATGAAACAGAATTAATCTTCCGTTCAGTAAGATTTCTTTCTAGAGTAATTACCAAACCAAGCTCAGACTATCCCATCACATCCACATGTTCGATTGTGAGAGTCCATAACTGAAGTAGCTTGTAAGGGTTCACCTGGCACTTGAGCAGCTGGACTGATCATGAACAATAGCACTAAGTAAAATTCAGGCTATTTAAGTTTCACGTTTGCTTAAATGGAATGCTAAAAAAATGACATGCTCACTAGAGGTATCTCTTCCAATGCCTTAGCCCCACACCAGCAGCAGAATGAGACGTGCTTTCTGATCAGGAACAGTATAAATCAATTTTTTCTTCTAGTTCTAGAAGTAAGGCATAACTAAGAAGAAAAGTTATCTTGATCCTTCTACATTAAAAAAATGTAGATATGTAGATGAATATTCTTGGAATATTACCTAAGCTTATCACTCCCATTTAAAAAGAAATAAAAAACAACTATTGGTCTGCTACTGTAGCTGTTACAGTCATGGCATAATTCTCCTTGACACAAAACAAAGCACTGTAAAAAGAATGAAGTGTAGGTCAAGCATGTTCAGCAAAGCTGCAGGATGGAGAATAGTAGAGGTGAGATAAAATGTACTTGTGAACAGTTATGGTTGGCATTTTTGCAGACTGAAATGCTTAAACCACTGATAGCAGTGAGAGATTTTTCATTGACTGTACCAAAGAAAGCCTCACTAACACTCGTAACATGAATAAACACTTTATAATTTGTATTACTTGCTAAAGAATCAATATGTCTCCAAGAGAAATGCTATTCACTAAAATATTCACACTGTAAGATGACATTAGCCTATGCCTAATATCTGTATGCCAGTATTTCACAGGGTAATTTACACATTTCAAGGACACCCTTTCCATATCCAATAATCCTGATTAGGAGAACTAAAGTTGCTTGAAAGAGTGGTACAGAAGAAATCCCAACCTATTAATTACATCAAAAATGACCTTGGAGGTATAGATATATTCACTGTCCTCTGTGACATTCAGATAAATTTGACTGCACTGTATATCAAACACTGTGATACTCAAGTGTAGATTCATAAATCTCCACCTGTTTATGTATTTACTGACTCATACGCTAGACAAAACCAAGTGCTTATCCCTTCCAACACCGCTATGCAGAAACACACTCTGATGAGAATGCATTTATGGCGAAGTGGATCTAGTCTGCGAGAAGTCTCAAAGGAGAAATAAAAGATTGTCAGAAATCATCCTAACTGCTGTACAGGACCCAAAGGTCTTGTGGACAACACTTAACAGCATATTATGCAGACATTATATTCCCCTATAAATTCTTTCACCAAGAAAACCTAGTATTTTATATGCAAAATTTGAAAGTCACTCTACAGAAGAAATCCACACAGAATTATGTTCCAACAGTATAATTGTGAAGGTTGTTTTAAAGTCTGTATTAAAAGGTTATCAGTCATCACTGGATTCTTCAAAAGCAGAGGCAGAAACAACTCAAGAAAGGAAAGACAAGAACAAGGCATACCACTGGTTGGACAGTTAAGATGACAGCAAAGGTAAAAGAAGACTATGACCTTACACAGACAGGGCAGGCAGTACGATGTTTTGAAAAGGCAATATATTCAACAGAAAACCCATATACAATGAATAAAATAATACTTGACATTTATGACACATATGCATGGCTGAATCATTTCTTTATATTAACTTATAATAGGGAGCCAAGAAGCAGAATAAAATATAAATATCCCACTAGTCTCAAAATCTATCTTTGCTGGTATAATTTGTTATTGAGTATCAGTGAATACCATTGTGCTCCCTTTCTGATTATCTTTAGCATGTAAAACGAAAGAAACGCTTTCAGTGCAACTTTCTAGCTGAAGACCTAAAAATCGACAAGTTGAGAAATTTCATCAACTGCAGTATATGGACTATTTATTTAAATTCTACTGAAATTAATGGACATACCTTCTGACAGAGCAGAGCTCCATCAAGCATACAGCTATTGCACAGTTGTTGACTAATGTCAACTTATTCATTTGAGTACTTGTCTATCTGTAGAAAATTCACTATCAGGCCTAGATTATAAATCTCAGAGCAATTAACCCACAGGAGTTTCACATCTGTATATTCTGAGGGGTTCTTTTGCATTCTTAAAGAAAGGAGAGTAAAAATATGCCTACATTTCTGCCAGATTAACATTGGAAGGGAGGCTGTGGGAACTAGCAGAGTCCTATGATGGAACTGAAGAAACACCTAAGATTGGAAAGAGCTCTTTGGTCTTCCAGCCTGCACCTTTATTTGTTTTAGCATTATACCACATAGTCTCTTCCCCCCGCCATTTCTTCTGTTCCACATAGGTTCTTGGGCAACGTTAAGGAATAATGCAATTTTTGCAGCCATTTACATTTACTTTTTCATTGCTTCCAGTGCATAACCACTAATATATTTTCCTACTCTCTGTCTTTAAAAAGAGCAGATCTCCCTCTCTTTCTTCCTCTCACCCTTCCTATTTTATAGGCTCAAATGCAAATTCCCCTCCTTTCTTCTTTGGATTTGCCAGCTGTTACTGTTTGCCTTTTTAAGGCTTTTGCCTAGATCAAGCCTGACACTTCTAACTGACAGTAGTAAACAAAATAAGTAAATATTTCTCATGCCTTCAGCAATAATGCTTCTGCCTATTTATATCACAGAAACCCTGTAATACAGTGTCTAAACTTTAAGTTACAACCAAACTGAGCGTGATCAAAGTCATTCCTGGAGAGAGAGGACTTGCTGCTAATTCCTCAAGGGCAAAGCTCTGACACTTGCAGTTTAGAAATTACCAGGCTAATTAATCAAGACTGTCTGCATATACATGGCCACCAATGTTTTGACAGGGAGAATATATTAAAATAATAATAATAAAAAAAACAAACAAAAAACACCCAAGAAACTGTTACAGCACCGCATGCTGGCTTGTAAACCATTCCATAGCAGCCACAGAGGAAGCAGAGATAACTCTTCCTCCAGTAGCTTGGATGAGGATTTTTTTAATGACCAGCCTTATTCTCAGGGTGTATACTAAATACAAAGCTCAGATCTGATAATCTCTGTAAGCAGGGAACTCCAAAGCTTAACAACATCAGAGTCTTACTGATTTTACTAAGCTCAGGTACAAGACTATTTATATCTGTAGCAATCTATTAGAATCATAGAATAATTTAGGTTGGAAAAGACTCTTAAGATCATTGAGTCAAACTGTTAACCTAACACTTCCAGTCTATTCTTACAGCTTACTTTTTTCTGCATTGTACACAAATTGTACAAAAATAAAAACAGTCAAACCACGTTCTTCTCTTGTAGCTGTACTTGTAAGATGTAAGCCTGGCAACTCTTAGGTAATTTTGTTCCTTGTCTTACAGTAAATTATAGCCTCCCCTTCTGCTGAATTGCCTCATCCCTGCAGTGTGGATGAAGATTCTGTTTACTATTATAATGTACAATGTAGGGAAGCATTGACAGAAATGTTAGGAAATGCAATTTATTTTTCAACAAAGTTTATGGCGTTTGTTAGTGTGCCTGAAAACAGCCAGAAATGGGACTTTGCAAGTGTTGAAAAGAATGATGTAGAAAATATCTGAAATTCCAACAGTAACAAAAATTCCAATTTACAGTGAACACAGATGAAGAGATACACTGGGTTTTTAGGCCACCTCAAAAATGTGATTATTACACCCTATTGGAAGAACAATTAATTCACTGACCAATACTTTCACTCTTTCTTCACAACAGCCACAAGACAGCATCACACACGTTCATATAAGCAACACTGGAAAGATAATACAGCAGCAAGATCAGGTTATTTCCCATGACATTCACAGTAGTCAGCAGAATCAGTGTTTCTTAAGTGTTTTTTTTTCATTAAAAGGAACATGGACCTTTCTCAAAACATGAAAAACAGCTTTCCTATATATGTGTTGTTTCCTACTAATTGTGAACTTAGTAAAAAATGCATATGTAAAATTATTTAAACACATTTTTTTGAAAATAAACTCAATGTGAGACAAAGAATATGATGATATTAAAGTATTTCTAACAGGGATGTCTGGGAGAATTTCTCTTGGTACATTAATGTAAATATTGGTAGTTCAATTACTATGTTAAAATTTACATGTGCACACAGAACAATTCACTTAAATGAGGTTAAGTTTACTTTAAATACATTTAGGTATTTAGAAGAAAACTGTACTGGAAGGTTTTCTTATCTTTATTCCCCCAAAATAGCCCTGATGTAAGTCTTATGAGACAAAACAGTAGCTAGAATATAGTATGAGCTGATACACTTGTTTTCTCAGTGTGACACATCAAAGCAGCTTAAATGGTATATTAAATAAAGCTGAACTTCTAAGCCACATCACAATTAAAATGAAGCAGTTAAAGAAGGTGATGGTGTATGAGAGATAATTTTTATCATAGAATAGAATCATAGAATGGTTTGGGTTAGAAGGGACCTTTAAAGGTGATCTAGTCCAACCCCCCTGCAATGACCAGGGACATCTTCAACTAGACCAGATTGCTCAAAGTCCCGTCCAATCTGACCTTGAATGTTTCCAGGGATGGGGCATCTACCACCTCTCTGGGCAACTTATTTCAGTGTTTTACCACCCTCAACATAAACATTTCTTCCTTATATCTAGTCTAAATCTACCCTCTTTTAGTTTAAAACTGTTACCCCTTATGCTATCGCAACATGCCCTACTAAAGTGTCTGTCCCCATCTTTCTTATAAGCCCCTTTTAAGTACTGGCAGGCTGCTATAAGGTCTCCCTGGAGCCTTCTCTTCTCCAGGCTGAATAACCCCAACTCTCTCAGCATTTCTTCACAGGAGAGATATTCCCTCACTCCGATCATTTTTGTAGCCTATGCCCATGCCTTTCTTGTACTGAGGACCCCTGAGCTGGACACAGTACTCCAGGTGGGGTCTCGCCAGAGCAGAGCAGAGGGGCAGAATCACCTCCCTTGACCTGCTGGCCATGCTTCTTTTGATGCAGCCCAGGATGCAATTGGCTTTCTGGACTCGGAGCATATATTGTCAGCTCATGTCCAGCTTTCCATGCACCAGTATTCCCAAGTCCTTCTCAGCAGCGCTGCTCTCAATCCCTTCATCTCTCAGCCTGTATTGATACTGGGGGTTGCTCTGACCCAGGTGCAGGACCCTGCACTTGGCCTTGTTGAACCTCATGAGGTTCACATGGACCTACTTCTTGAGCTTCTCCAGGTCCCTCTGGATGGCATCCCATCCCTCAGGGGTGTCAACCTCACCACTGAACTTGGTTTCACTCAGCTTGATTTTATTCAGGTAAATAAATGTGAT
The DNA here is from genome assembly GCA_013398295.1 of Chionis minor. NCBI lineage: Eukaryota > Metazoa > Chordata > Aves > Charadriiformes > Chionidae > Chionis > Chionis minor. Next base: position 381,765 of record VZSF01012080.1, on the reverse strand, counting down.
AGCCATTGTTTATCACTGTGTATGGTATGCAAATGTTTTCCTTTTCCACATACTGTATACATTTTACTAACCCTTCATCAAAGCATCATGGTCTAGGTTGAGTTTAAGTGTCTTCTTTTGAAAGACATTCTAGGTTTCTGTCTGATTTGAATTTTTTTCCCCCTACAGTTTATAGTTGTCTTTTTTTTTTTTCCTTTGTTGGGTATTTTCTTGTGAAGTTTTCATCACATCTACGAGGTCACTATGACAGATGACCTAATTTGCATATTATCCCTACTAAATATTTTATTATAATCCTTTTTAATCACAGAAGAAGTCAAAGAAAGGAAACTGAAAAATGAGTAGATTGAAACTGCAATTCCTTGAACTAAATTCTCAACATCTTCAATGGAAAGAAGAATTACTCTTTCATTTCTGCACCTGCTTTCATCTCCTCTCTGGGGTTCTTCCTGCTGTGAACACCCTAAAGGCTATTTCTCCTCTGAATATGAAGATCTCATTTTAAGCTGATATCATCTTAAACACTTTGTATTTTGTGCACTTGAGTGCACTTATCATTTGGTTTTTGCTGCAGCTATAAATAATGTTAAGAGAACGTCAGTGTCTAGATGCCTTATCCACACATATGCAACAGGATCATCAGGTTTTACAAAACGTTTATCAAGGTAACATTTGGAGTTTTCACTCTGCTTTCCTTTGGAAAAGCAAGTGCTGCTACAAATGGTTTTCTCTAGACAAAGTGGTATTCAATTATTCAAATTACTTTAGGCTATAGTAGTTGTACTAAGCACTGTTCATTTTATTAAAATAATGTTGAATGCTGTTAACATCTTAAACAGAAATATTTAATTCACTGCTTAGGCAAAGATTTATGAGTAAATATAATGAAGTAAACAAGCAGATACATCTAATTTGTTAAAAACAAGCAAAAACTATACATAGCTTGCTAAACTGATTAAATTTTACTTGAATCTAAATAATTCTATTGTAGCCCAGACTACACATTCTATAATGTAATCAGAAATTAATGATTAATGTAAAACAAACAAACAAAACCCACAACAAAACAAACAAAGAAACAAAGAGGAGCCTTGCTATTGTTTTAAAATGATAAAATGTAAAAAAGCAGAACACGTTGCTTGCTATGGTGCAACTGAAAACAGAATCATTTCCAAGATCCTTTCAGAACAAAAGTTTTCTGTACAGGAGAGGAGGACAGAATCAGTTCACAGTGTATATTTGCTGAAAACAGGAGAAGAAAAAAAATTGAGAATTAAGTTGGAAATCCTTGGCCCTTTATTCTGCCTAAAGTGGAGCCACATTCCTACCTCTCGAGACACCATACAGTATTCTGCAAAATTCAAACAATAAGCATGTTTGTCAATACTGCGGTTCAAAAAAGGTTATGAAAAGCCCTGTCTTAAAGCAAATAATGCATTCCCTAAGTTACTCTAACTTATTTAGGTACAAGATTTTACCATCTTTACTCAGATGTGTAAGGACCTGCCTATGAAGTAAACCAATCTCTACTGAGTGTCTGTAACAGACCCAAAAAACATAACAGTTTAAACCAAATGTTCTTCCCAGTGGAATATATGGATATGTTTCTGTAATCCAAAATAAAACCAGTCTATGGCTTGAATGGGTTTTCAAAAAATGTCTCCCACAGATTACCTTCATTTACACAATAAAGTAATCTCATCCTGTCAGGAACCAAGCCTTTTAGGAGTCTCAGTATTGCTACTTGACTGTTTTGCAAAGAATATAAAATCTGAAGAAGCAACAACAATTCCATTTTCCCAAAAGATAACATTCTTACCTGCATAAAGAGTGAAGATCGATAATGTTAAATATATAAGAAAATAGTTGACACTGCTTCCGCTCCCCAGAGGACTAAATGAGCATCATATTTTCAGGGTTTTTTTCTCCAGGTTTCAATCCATCAAACAGAGCTTTACAGCCCTTGCTATCTAATCTTTTGAATAACGATAATAAATATATTTAAATATATATACTTAAATATGTATTTAAAAATTGCAACAGGCCAAGTTGAAGAAGTTCTAAAATACAGAAGTCTGAAGAACAAAAATTGTGTTGTAAAGTATTATTTATTTTACACTTATGTTAATAGTAAACGTCTTTTAATAATGCTTTCAATAATGCTGTTATTCAAATAGTATAGCTTTGACCCCAGTAATAATCTGATAATAAATTTCAGTTAATCATTCTAGCTATGTTTTTCCTGTAGTTGAAAGCATAGGGACACCAGTTTTACTCATGCTAAAAAAAAATAACAATATTCTGTACTCATTCAAACATTGTAGTCTGCTTCCATCATTTTTCTTTTACTTAACATTTTTAAGAAGACCTATTGATTATTTCACTTGACCAGGATTGCTAAGTAGATTTAATATGTATATTTATTTCAGATTATACATTCATGTGTACCTGATAAGAAAAATTTAGTTCTTTTTGGTCTTATTTAAAATTCCCATGTAAGAATTTTAAATAGCAATTTAAAAAAATCCTTGTTAATCAAGTTTGTTTTATCTTCATAGAAGACTTTTTATTCAGAAAAGAAAAATGTTATTATTTCCCAAATTTAGACTTCTAAAGAAGATGACTAAAGGTAGCATATCCTCTCAATCATTGTCACAAAAGTTGCAGATACATGAAATTTTAGCCTGTTAAGTCTGCCCTCAGTAAATACACTTAATGCAAGGACATGGTTTTCTGTATGCATACACTCATAGCCATCTGCTATGCAGGCACTGTTCCCATTCACAAGTTGATTGGACATTTCCCTTAGAGTATTCATGGCAAGCAGCAGGAACAGTAAACCAAGGCTTTCCCCTTGGGTAAAAGAGTCCCTTTTTTTTGCTGTTTGTAAACCACTGACACAAATACTTCAGTTAGCACACTGTGAAAGTATGCTTCAGAAAGCAATATCTGAGAAGTAAAAAAACATATAATGAGAAATAAAAGTCCTGCTACTAGTAAGTTTTGTTGTAGTGAGCACTGTAGGGAATAACAATTACCACTTTTGGTGAGAAGAGATATAAATAAGAAGGTATCAATATGATAGGGCACTGTCTGCAAGTAAAATCCTATGGCAGAAAATAGCATTAGAAAATAAGCGTTATTCTAGAGATGAAAGATGTTCTCCAGAGACAGCATCTGAGTACCAGTGTTTCCATAAATTAATTTGCTATTCTGAATTCCTTCATATCTGTGCAATCAACCTGAGATTGGCAAAAAGATTCCCAAATATTTTAGAAAAGACAGGTCTCAAAATAAACTGAGTAAATTAAAACTGAGGAAACCAAAGTAAGCAGGAATCTGCTTGTGATCTTTTTGCTTACAATGGCTGCAAACTAATAGGTCTGAATGCACCACTGAAGTTACATGGAGGGAAGTTATAGTTTCAGTGAGTATATAGTAAAAAATAAAGTTTGTGATGTAAGCAATGTGCCTTTCTTCCTTATATATAAAACTTTTATTTGTAACAATGTAGTTTGTTTGTTTTTGTAAGAGTGTGATGATGCCAAAAGTCCCTACTTTGTTGCATTTAATATTCAAAAGCCAAGCAACTTAAGACTCAGAGTGCTGAGGAAGAAAGCATTACTAATGTTAATAATGTGAAAGCTTATCTAAATCACTTTCTGCACCTGGGAGTCAAAATGGGGGCTTGTCAGTGCTGGAGGACATCTATATTTACCAAATGACTCCACACCACAAGGCACTTTATAAAGAGAACTACATCCATATAAATGGAAAACAAAGTCTATCATTCTGAATTAGTACAGCTTTACTCCCTTTCACTATGGAATAAATATCTAAACAAGAGTATGGTAGCACAGATCAGAGTCTTCAAAATTCTTGCTTGCTTTTGGTTAGTAGCAAGAATGGAAGCACGTAGAAGCATTTCATACAGAACAAGGACATGCAAGCAGGGTGGGCTGCTTGTCTGACATGGCTTACAGAGGAAAACTAAAAGGACCTCTGACTTTACATGGCAATGTTTTTAAAATATTATATGATAAATAATGTCAAAGAGCTAAGTACTCACAGTTGTGACTATCTCAAGTCCAACTGCTCAGGGCCAACATATTATAAGTGTATCTCTTAAAGCATACTGCTAAGAACAGGGGAAAAAAACAATTTTAACATGCATTTGGGAGAAACTAAGTATAGAGGGCTACTGGAAATATACTATGCTTGAAATTAGGTTATAGCCTTAAAGCTGTATGTTGTCTTCAAAAGGCAATTTCTGCAGAGAAAAAGAGTCTGGATTCCGAAGAAAAGCAGATATCCAATGAGTTAGTTGTCCAAGACGACTCTGATTAGGAAGTCTTCACATATAAGGGCTTGTACATCCAACCTGGACTGAGTCTCTCTTAGTAGATCTCATCCTGTTTAAAAATATTTTGCATGAGGTATACATCTGTAACTAAAAAACATACCAAAATAATGAAATAATCCTGGTACTTCTGTCCATTCATTCTCTGTCGTATAACTGAAACTGCACTTTCAGAGAACCAGAGCACTTCATATTCCAAATCAGAAAAGTAAGTGGACACATCTTGTAATTAATGTCCACAGAGCAAATGCAGATTATTTCTTCAGGTCTGCAGCCTGTATTTAAACATTGGATGGTATCAATTTACTTTATGAAAGTGTAATATCTTTAATACGTATATGTATATTACTAAAAATTAATTATTTTCTTTTCATAATGTTTAGACAAGGTTAAGCACGTATCACAGTAAGTATTCTGAAACAATCTCTCAATAATATTTCCAGAAATTATTGGAACTAGGTGCAATTCAGGAGTCCGTCAAGGCATATTTGATTGTTTTAAAATAATGAGTTAATCATAAAGTCTGCACATAATTAATGAACAAAATCTGCAGATAGTCACCTGTCTCCCATTATTCTGCACTGTGCACCTCATATTTATCCTTTGGTTATGCAAAAATGGTGTGGAAAGCCTTAGAAAGAATTTTACAATGATTCCTTGTGCTATGCACTCCTTTAGAAGCAATAACTGTAAAAAAATCAGAAAATTCTTGCTCTCTCACTCTTTCTACTCAACTCTGACAAAAAGTAGGAAAATATTAAAATAAGATCAAAGCACAGTTTAATCAATTAACTAAGCACATCCATGAGACTGAGTTGCACTGAAAAAAGTAGAAGCTACCCCTTGCATTTTTAAGATATGATGGTGGCAATGGGATACTCCCCCTTCAATAGTAGGTCAATAATTTGAATAGTCAGCTAAAATGAGAGCAATCTGTCTCAGTTCCATTCTTCTCAGCTGACTCCTTCTGATGTCCCAAGAGACCCAGCCCTGGATCAGCAGTTCAACCTTGAGCCGGGAGGGAAAATTGTGGCCCCTCTTTGCCTGATATTCTGTTAAATTCTGCCCAGAACACAAAGAATCACAGGGACAGAGAGAGCATGAAATAAAAAATATACTGACTTATACTCTGGGGCAATAAACTGAATTTCATCTGTCTGTGAATTTTTCAAAAAACTTGTTTCCCAGGTTATTAGGGAAAAGTGGGAGCAAAAGGGACAGCCTTAAAAACTTAAAACAACTAGATTAACAGATTTTGTACCTTATTCACCTACTTGGCTGTTCTATTTTTCTAACTACTATTATTTCTCTGATGGAGTTTGCACAGTCCTTGTGTGGACTTCTGTGGCACACAAAGAGGATATACTTATTTTAACTGGATTTCAGACACACTTACCTGAGATTTGTACACACACACAAAACCCCCATAACTCCACACACCACAAAAACTGCAGAAAACCCCTTCATAGTCTTCTTCTCTTGAATATTCGTTCTAACGGGAGCATTCACAGGAAAAAAAAAAACCAACACCAAAACACACAACTAGAAATCTGCCTGCTGCCCTATTACTGAAAAGACACTCTAGTTATCAACCTTTAATAAGTACACAGATTCCTGCTAATCCATTTCTTTAAAAATAGAGACGATTCTTCACAGTCCTGTAGGAATACACAGTTCTAGACAGACTTTTTTTCTGTAAAAATAGAAGGCATATTTTAAATAATCAAAGGCAAATTTCAGCTGAAACGCATCGTTCTCCCACTCCCAACACAAGTTACAAATCAATATTCATTCTGTATGTTCTTTCCCGGCACATCCTCTGCTCAATGTTCAAACAGTTTTAATGAATCCTGTGCTCTATACTTATTCACTATGGCTTTCTTTGTATTTCCAGAAAGGGCCACAAGAAAGAAAATTACAGCAGACAAAAATTAAAGGTGTGTTAGTATGAGATAAGTTACTTTCAGGAAAGTAATTTCAATTATTACTAACAGTCTGTGCCAATGCTGCTCTGTAAGGCTTCAAAGAGTACTTGTAAGAGCAAAAAGAATGTTTTTCCTAGTGTCAGCCACTGTATTTGTGCAGGAATTAGCTGATGTGAACCACCATAGAGAGAAAAACAGCATTTATACTGAGAGTGCAAAAGACAATGAGATGATCTGTTACCTAAATCACTTGAATTAAATTTTCTTTTGCCTCACTATGTCATCCACAGTTTACCTTCATATTGCAACCAAAATCTTCTCCAGTTCTTCTAGCATGTTTATCTCATCCCCCTTTCCTTTTACATCTATTTAGAATTGTATAACCTGAATCAAGATGTTTAATTCTAAACACGCAAGTTGTTCCAAAGGAAAAAGGAATGATTTGCCAACAGTAAGAGTATACTGTAGTATTTATCCTTGTAATTTACCATTTAAACAATCATTTACATTAAATTTCTACAGGAAAAGTTAAACTCCAAGCATAAAAGTGTCTTCCTAAATACAAAGCTTTTATTTTTTCTGCTTGATTAAAAGAAGCAAAGAGCACTAAACAAACAAGCCAACTAAAACAAACAAACAAGCCAAACTAAACAGGTGGTCAAATCTAAAGGTATTTGCAATACCTGAATAGTGCACCTTACAACCGGGCAATTCAATGACATTTACATTTTCTTTAGTGATCTACAAATGGTGAAATAAAATTTCATTATGCAATTTTTTATTTCTATAGGTTTATAGCTGGTAGAAATTAGTATCTTTTTCAGTCCTTTTATAAAACGGTTGTTATTTGGCAAAATCTAAAATTGTACTTAGCTATTTCTCAGCATGATTCTTAGAAAAGTGGTAAACCTTCACAGACTGCAAGCATAAGGGATGTTAATTACCACTCCCGCAGAAGAGATAAGATGTGAAAAGCAAAGCATTGTCCCAAATGCTAGTCAGAAACTATGCTCTGTTAAGACCACTTTTTTTTAACAGACTGAAAAAGAGGTTAGCTGGGTGTATTTCTTCAAAGCTGAAATACATTTCTGCGATCAACTTTTCTTCATAAGCTTATTTGCTGAATATGTTTTGAAAAATCAACTGCTCAGTTTTGCAACATACCTGGATCTTCCAGAGTATTATCCGAAAGTAACATCACAGAAAATCCCTGCCTGCCCCACTTTAAAGCTAACTGGTTTTCCAGTCTGGGTAGGTATTTAATTGTCTTCTATCACTGTTATATTTAGATGATGTATACTTATGCTTTCCTGGCCTTTAACACAAATGAGTCAATTATGCCTTAGTACATCATGTTTCTTCAAAGCTCCTACATTCTTAAAGATATATATTCATTTCTAGACATAAGCCTCTTCACCTCATTTGTTTTCAGATATAACAAGGTGCCAGTTTCTAATCTAACTCTCTGTTATGCTCCTATAACAAATTTAACTGAAAAGCCATGTTACAAGTGCTTCCACCTATTTGCAATTCACACTTGTGGGGTTTCTTTTAGTGTATCTTGCATTTTAGACTTTTCTTCAGGACGCAGCAGAGCTGCTGGGCTACACCACAGTTTATGTCAGTACATCTTAGGGCATCTTAAACTGTCCCGAATCAGGAGATGATCATTCCCTGCCATAGAGAAATCGTCCTGTACTGTAAAGTCAATATAGCTGCACCTGGACCAACTCATCCTTCCTGTGCAGGGGAGGCCCTTAAAACAAAAGTGAACATTTCTTACAACCATGACAACTCTTCTGATGTTATTAGAAACCAACACCATAGAATGTGTCTTCATTTCCTCCACAAGCCAATTTGCCTTCAAACCAAAATGAATCTATGCTGGCTGACAGTCACTTTTCCTTTAAGCTAAGGAGCTTCAAGTCCTGCTGAGGTACAGCTGATGGTTCATTCTCTCATATTTTAGTACAACACAGTACTATTTGTGAGTATAATCTTTTACTTATATGTAAAAGTGCTTTCACTGAAACATTAAATATTTGTGAGGGGTGGATTTTTTTTTTCCTAAAAACACAGATGATGGGTATTTAGTGAGCACGTACAAGCCACTCTCAGTTCACTGCACAGTACTGGGTCCAGAGAATTCAGTCCTAAATCTAATAATGTCAATAGAAATGTTAACAGCAACTCAGACAGAAGTAGTTTTCTTCCTTTCATAACTAGTAACAAAGTATGTAAAAGAAAGTCAGCTAAATCTTATCAAAGCAAAGCACGTCTCCCGCTGACATAAAAGGGAGCTGTACAGCTAAAGCTCTTCAAAGGCTTTGAAAATGTACACCATTGTATAGGCCTCAAAAAGATCATGAATTTGTGAGTGTGTCATCTGATGAGTCCTTTATAAACGAATGTCTTTATTCCACCTCTCCGTGTTACTCTTTCACCTACTCAATGATATCATGCACAGTGTCACACCACTCCAGCAGCAATGTCTTTAGCTGTGGCTCACTGACATCAATCACTCTCTTGCTTTTTTAGGACACCAGATAAAAACCTGGCTTTGTTCCCTGTAAGAGCTTTTGCGCTTTTATGTTAATATGATAAAATACAGAAGCAAACCCAAATTATTCAACAGTTAAAAGTGTTGAAAAAAAATCATGACATTCACTGACATTGAAAAAACACCTGTAGCATTCCCATGCTTAAAATATCCTTCTCCTCTAACTCTGTCATACATACCTGACACACTGCACACTGCAGTTACTTAGCTGTAGTACCAATGAAAAAAACCCACTCACTTTCTCAGGCTGTGAGCAGATGTTTGACTGACTATGTTCCCTTCTTTTATATGTTTGAGGACAGGGCACATGTAATCATTTCACCTAATCTTTTGAATGACGCAGATGTGCACTCTCGTGTAGTAATTTCTGCAACCTGTAAATTTCATTAACTTATTATGAAACTAGAAAAAATATTTTGACTTATAAATCGATACATTCAGAATGCATTTAAAGGCTTGGAGAGATATAAAATCCCAAATATCCCAAATTAGCAAATTTCTACAGCTACTCTCACCCTGGGTTAGATAGCTCATCTGACAAAAAAAAAAAAAATCATTTTTCTTTCTTTGGTTTCTAATACTTGATTCCTGATTTTTTTTAATTTTTGTTTTTGTTTTTTTCACTGAGTTTAAGCCTAATTTTGCTTTCCAACTTTAGGTTAAGTATTGCCTTTTTCTATGAGAGCTCACTGAATTAAAATTCTGAATTTCAGTATCCTTCCCACCAATTCAATCAGTTCAACTACGATCTATTTTTGCTAGGTTTAAATTAATTCAACAGCATTAAAAATAAGGACATAGTTCTCACTGTTATTTTATAAGTTAAATACCAATAAATGACATGATCAAGTTGAGCTATCAAATTCTGAAATAAATAATCTTGACACTTGTTCCCTACAGAGAAATACATCTTTATTTTTGATACTGCTAAGTGGTGAGTTGAAATTAGATTATTGGACTGATTTGTTAGAAAGGATTTTCACCACTAAAATTTTAATTTCTATTTCACCAAATAGCAAATTAATAAATAAGTATCGCTAGTTTTCATGGACTGTGATTGTCTAAGAACAGAAGAACATTTTGTAAACGGATTCGAATACGTATTTTTGAGACCAGTTCAAATATTCCAACTCTGACTGAGGCAACTGTCAAATAACTAGGGGTTTTGGGTTTTTTTACTGAAAATTAAAACAACTTTTATATATTCTGGAGGAAAAGACCAAAATCGTTATGTTCAATGAGAAGTGACCTAGTACTTGCATCAGTCTCCACCAGTACCATATTTAAAAGGTTAAGTCTGTTTTCTAAGCAGAATCTGTAAGTACCATTCAAGTGTTACAGCTAGCTTCCCCTCATTTTGCAGTTTTACAGTTTGTGGTTTTTCCTATAATTTTGCTACTTCAAATCTTAAACTTCTTGCTTCACATCATTATGGTTTTCTTCTTTAGGTTTAGAAACAAAGCAAAAGAATAAAATGAAAAAAATCATTATGTCAGACAGCGGGTTTAGCAAGACCACAAGAGCATGTGCTTTAAATAAGTGGCTTACAATTTTCCTAAAAGAATTTTAAAAGTTAAAGATGATATTGGTACAAAGAATAAAGTATGTAAAACAGCAAGAAAAATGAGACAACCTGAAAATCAAACAGGTGGATAACAAGACAACCTCGTTGTTCAGGTACCATTTAACTGGATTTATGAACTCTAGTACTTGATTGATAGATACCATTCTTGACCACCTCTATGAGGCTAATGGAGCAACATATTTTTCCGGCTGATCCACTGAATTCTTATTCCTACTTATGCTTCACAGTCTGGGAGTAATACAGGTCACTGAACAGCACTCTCATAGATGCTGAACAGGAGTACTGAGAAAATACTCCTTTTTTTTGCTAAAGCACTTATAAATGTTGACTCAAATGTGTTATAGTATTTAAAGCAACACCAGACATTACAACAAAATGCTTTTATAGAAAAGAAAGGGAAAATAATAGTGAAGTAGTTTTAAAAGTTGCTATTTACCTAAGAAAACCCACACACTTCATTGAAGGTGAATGAAAACTATGAAAATATGAGAAGCTACTTACTAGCTCATGAGTAACCAAGGGCTTAGAAATATGTTTTCTGTCAAACAGTCTTGTGAATCTCCACTGACGATATCAGAAGCCTGACAATTCAGCAGCTTTCACTGAAAGAGAACAACAAAGTTTTGAATATGATCAGATAATATTTTTCTTCACATGATACTTAAGTAAACAGGCAACAGCATAGGCATTGGACTATCCCTTGCAGCAGAACATGAAGAGATTAATATATTTATCCTGGCAAATCTATGAAGTCAGTACTACAGTAATGCATAAACTTTCATTTTTAAGCAGCTGTTCAAAATTGGAACTCTAATTGAAATAATTGAATGAACAGCAGTGGTATTTTCAAGGCTTGTAACTATCCTGGGAGTAATTCATGATTTCATATCTATGTTAAATTTAGGAAAATGAGCTAATTTGAAAACCTTTTGATTTTACAACAATAATGAATTACTGCCACAGAGAAATAAGGAAGTATTGATTCTGAAAGAAACTGTTCAGAACACATTAAAAATACTCAAACAACAAATATAATTTAGTCCAGATCTTGCACAAATTTGGAACTAAATCTGTTTTAGAGAATGCTTTTCTTCAGTTATATACATTAATTACTTACCATTCATTCTCAAATATGCACTATATTAATATAATCTCATCAAACATTTTGACTTTTCATAGCTATCATCACCTAACTAATCCGACAGTTAACGATGATAATAAACATAACTGTCAACCAATAAAAAATTAATAAATATGTATTAGATCCCTAAGAAATATTTTTCGCATTATTCCTATAATCACCCTATCAGAAAATCCAATGATATGTATGCAGATTTTTAATTAATGTGAAAGCATAAACAGAATTTAGGAATACCATGTAAAATGACCTGTTTAATATTTTTTTACTTGACCAGCTTTAATGACTATAGATCTATGATACTGGAAGAGTATGGCATATATGGAAGATTAATGAGTTAGAAAAAACTTGAACAGGTGTTTGGATTAAGGTATTAGCAGGAGCTGCAGAAATGGCTCCACAATTGTGTAATCTTTACTACTCCCTGTTTGCCTTCTTGTAATATAACTTATAAGTATCAGAGATTCTAGTCTCCCCAGAAGAACTGCAAACAGTGACAGCTAGATTTTACCAAAAACAACAAAAAAACAGCACTACCCATGTTGCATAGTGTAAGCTAATTACAGATGTAATTGTGTCAATAGCCTCAGAAAATTAGGCTGCTGATTCTTGGTTAGTATCTGGGATGTGTCATCAATGACCTGAGTTTTTGCAGGTACAACTGGAACAGAATCAGTTTTGTTGAGTTTACCCTTTACTATAAGGTTCACAGTCCTATCTGTTCCTTCATGTTCTGTTCTTCAGAATTAGGAAACATCTTCACTGCTAAATTCTCTGGTTTCTCCTTTGCTAACTTTTTCTGGGTCACTTCCACTGATCTTGCCTTTAACAATTCTCCTGCAGTCATAGAGCAAGACCACAGATTTGCTTTCAATAACCCACTGGGATAATTGGTCTCTGGCTAGTCTTAGAGAAAACTGTGATGGATAGCTTTATGATATATACTTCCAGTAGGAAAGATAGCAGTGTTGTTCCGTGTATGCATGATCCTGATGTGTTTCTTCCTAGTATTAAGGTTCTGGTTATACACTGAAATACACGGAAGTCTTTATTATTGTTATTGCCATACTAAACCTCAATTGCTGTTGTCATTGTTAATTCATTCTGCCACCTTTTCTGCTTCTGGTTTCGGATCTTATTTCCTCTAAGCTACAGGATTCACATTCAGTGGAACACAAAACAATACATTAAGCCATTGTATTTCTTTGTATTATTTATTTCTGTTGTTGTATTTTTGTAAGATCTCAAATTTGCCCATGACTTTTTCTTACTCCTATACACTATTTCTCGGAAATCCAAAATCCAACTTTTCTCCTCAAAGCGATGTGCAATTAATTACCTGATACTAGACTGGTTGTGATCTGTAAGAGCCCAAATTTTTCTGCGCTTGCAAATGTTCAGCTCAATGGAATAAAAAATATGGATGATAAATGCTAACAAGTATAATAAAAGGGAAAAGCTGTCAGTAGATGAGAAGGTTTTGTTGAAAGGGCAAATGGACATTAGTTGTCAGCCACCATCTTCTTTTAGACAAACATTCAGAGCCAGGAAAAGTTGTGAGTGAGACTGCCTCTAGGTATCTAATGACATCCAAATGGGACAGTCAGATATAAAACTAGATTCTACAGTAGACTTTCTGAAGCAGTTTTCTGGTCATGGGAAATATCACAGGACATCTAACATGACATTAAGGCTGCTAAATCCCACTCATCAATACTGATGGTTTCAAACTACATTTGTGTACAGGCTAAAACATGAAAACCTTTCATCAATATACATCAGTTGAGATCAGTTCTGAGTATGCTAAGAATAGTGAAATAAAATTCTTATAAGAGAATCTGTCCTCTTCAGCGGATGGCTCTAGAAGGTGGAGTACCACCAGACTGACCAGAGGTGATTCAGAAATGTCAGTGAAATTCTTGAACAGAACATCTTCCTGAAAAAACAAAACAAAACAAAACAAAATAGAACAAACCACAAAAAACCCAAGGGATATCAGCATGGCAAGTTTGCTTTCCTAGATTGATCTCCTCTTGATCACCCAAGTGAATAATATGCTCATCCCTACTGCCAGCTCTGCACTCTGCCTGTCCAACTTCCCACCCTGGCAAAGAATGCAGATCTCCAACTGTAGGGTGAGCTGCACTTGCTCTTTAGAAAATAGGTCACACAACAAGATTATCTTAGCTATATCAGAGTTCGATAAAATATACAAAAGAACTGATGGCCTGAGAAGGTGTATGCAATTGTAGATTTTGTAACTACTCCCTCTTCATTTGCTTTGAAGTAATACATATTTGAAGATATTTTGTTCCTAGAGTTCTTAAGCTCAAAGGGAGTACCTAGCTCTGGAGAAGACAGCTTAATTACAGAGAATTCACGTTCGAGGACTGTTTAATGTTATTCACAAAGTAACTGAGATTAATAGTACAGGACTCACACTAGATCTTTTTGTTCTGTAAAATACCTACCAGACGTACAAAGAAAAAGTTCCCCAAATCTTACCTCTCACAAGCAAAGCAACTCCCGTCATCTCACAAACTTACTCATCAAGCAACACAACATGTTGCATTCAAAAATTGCTTGTAAACCAAGGTCAGAAGCAAAAGATACTATTTGTGGTAGCAAATTAAGGGAGCAGAGAAAATCCCCCCACTTCTCCTACCAAAACACAGAAATCAAAAATCAATATGCTTAACTAAAGAAGCTGCTAAATTAAATGTAATGTGGAATTCTAGAACTTTCTAAAAAAATAAGACACACAGTGTAATAAAAAAAAAGTGAAATATCACCTAGGCAAGAATATCTAAAATACACCAACCAACAGAAAGCAATCACCAAAAGAGGACTTCCAGACACAGATTCCACTGGAGGTTGAGACAGGTATGAGTATTAATAACATTAAACCAACAAATAAGGATAACCATTTTGTCAGAGTTTGAAATTATCTGAATATATAGTTTTAATCACTAGAAGAAGAAAGGCAGTTTAACAAGCATGATGGAAAAAGTAATGGATCTAGAACTGGATTAATTGCTGGCACTGAGGAAGAAAGTACTAATACTGAAAGGATTTAGGTCACAGGCACACTTAAGGAAAGTGTTGAAGTCAATCTCTCTAAGAAAAAAGATATTGTCAACAGAAATAACTAAAAGGTTATTTGTACCAGCAGCTTAGACTATAAAATGTAGGGACTTGAAATACTAGTGGAGGATGCACACAGAGAAGAAAAAAGCAAAGACGACAATAAAACCCATGGTGAAATGGTAATGTTACTACAGTGTAGTTATTGAATGATAAATAGCTTAAGGAAATGAATAAAAAAGGTTATATATAAAAATAGGAACAGATTACATGAATATATGGATTATAAAAATAGGAACAGTTTATATGTACAGAAGAGTCCAAGTGAGTCAAAATAACTTCAGAAGAAGAAAAGAGAGGGAGGAAAGAAAAAAATAAAAAAGTCATTTTACTGGACGCTGAATTGTTGAAACCCTCATGGGCAAACTTGCATTGTAACAGTGAGTGGTCTCCCCATGCCTCTGTCCTGCATGGCACAGGAGGTAGTGCAGCCCCACACAGATGCATCCACCTATTCTGGAGGCTGGAACAGATGCACAATGCACAAAGCAGGTAGGGCCCAAGCACTGGGCCCAGCACTAATTGGCTCACTAACTTTAGACTCAACTGTAGGCTTCCATAGTTACACTAAAAATCAACACATGTATTTGAAATGTTTCTAGTAAGTGATTAACCTTTCTCAGGAAATGTCTTTTCCTGAAGTACCTCACTGCCCACATAGTAATAATTATGATGAAGCCCCTTTGTCTCTGAAAACATCAGCAAACTTTTTATTAACCTGGAAGTCACTGAATCAATGGGAAATTATTTAATAAATCATTTTGATGAGGAGACTAAAGAAGACCTAATTATGGAAAATAATTCCACAACTGTCTTGCGAGTTTGAAGGGCCTAACGTTGCGAGGGACACAGCTTCAACGTCAAAGTCAAACATCTTCACATCTCAAGGAACAACTATGGACTTGGACATATGGAGAAAGACCCTAAATGAATTAAAGCTTAACTGCATAATTAATCTGAACAAATGCATTTCTGGCACCAGAAACCGTAAGTCTAACGAAAGCATTATCAAAAACAGGGATAAATTTTGCAACTAAAATAAAAACAAATGTTCTTCATCCACAAAGATTCAGAGAAAAAACTTGAGGTTCATCAATAGTGACAGCAGAATAGAAATTAAAAACTTTCAGGTGTCCCCAAAACTAGATTTCACCTTGTCTGTTTGAATGCAATTAATGAAGCAGACAACACAGCAATGTGAGTAACAGGAATTAGCAGGTACTACCATTTTCATGATGAAAAGAATACTAAAATTAACAAGGCTTTCCTATTTCCATTTCAGAATTCTGAAATAAATAGTATACTAATACATTAAAAGTAGATTTTATTATTTTATCCTTTTATCTTTGATAAGGTAATTGATTTTTTAAGTGGAAAAAAATACAGTTGGTATCACCTATCTAGATTTTGGAGATTTACATGATACAATATGACATAGAAATTGTTACTTAAATGGGAGAACAAGTGAATTAGTGCAAGAATTTTAAAATTAGTAAGGAACCAGTAAATGAAAAGAATAATGGTTTAGTAGTGAAAATTAATGTTAGAGAGAAATTCCTACTAGAGCACCTCAAGGACTTCTATTGGGATTTGTATTTTTCATTAACCTTGCCTCCAAATGCAGGACTGTTTTAATGAAGAGTGCAAATGACATATTTAGGAGTTACTGCCAGAGGACTGGAATATCATAACTGCAGAAATATACAATCTTGAAAAAGAATTTAGACTACTACTACAGACTTTCTATTTTCTTTCATTGTTTTGTCTTCTGCTTGACATTCTGGCATAAGAATAAACAAAAAATCTCGAACTGGCTTACAACCCCTCTACAAATCCTATTTCCATTTTTGCCATATATCTCCAAGATGTTATTCGCATTTCATAGTATCCATATATCAGAATCCATGCTGTCCAGCAATGAATTGTCTCCAGAATTATGACACTTAATCTACCGTGCTCCACAGACTACACAGGTACCTCCATAGTAACATGACAGGTATGTTTTCCTGGGGAGATTTGTCAATAGTATTTTTGTCTTCATTTGGCATGCCCTTACAACACAAAAAAAAACTTGAAAAAAAACTTCAAAAGGAATGGTATACAAGTGTGACATCACTGTTATATGAAATATATTTTGTTGTTGCAGGATTAAGTTACCTGGGACAACCAAATGTTTGGTCACTTTTGATGCTTTTATTTCAATATGACAATGAAATGTTTCTGCTAAAATTGCCAGTTATGAGTAACAGCAAAGCAAGCTCATGATTAATTTTCATTACCAGATTATTTAGCTGCATGCTGCAGAAAATTTTTCATAATTTTACATCTAAAATCAATATTCATCTCAACTAGAAAGGAACAGCAATGAACACCTGCAGCACTTGCTCAAGGACAAATGAGGCAAATGTTGAATGTGGTGAATATTTGCCTACCAGACTTAGTTCTTTTAAAATGTTTCAGACTCAAATTTGTATCAGAAAGCAGTATCAGTATATGTTACTAGCAAGGACACTCCCTGAGCAAGTACAGAAGTGCCTTCTTAAAAATCTAACACCATTTGTTTTGTTTACAGTTCTTGAGCATACTCACTAAAACTGTAATACAAAGACTTTCAGTAGCTAACAAATGTGCATGATGTAAGTTACAAAATATATTATCTTTATATATGTTTTACATGATCTGAATCTACCTATTTCCACATACACACAGAACTTTCTGTTTTTAGAAATTACTAAGAAGAATTGTATCCTAAAACCGTATAGATCTGGCCTCCTTATAAAAAACAAACAAACAAAAAACCTGAAGGTGTGTGCGCACGCACACACACACAAAACCAAACAACGCCATCCCCCCAGTTTCTGAACAATCCAGTAATTCTATTTGTCTTGCCTTTTAATATGAAACCTGGAAAAATTTTCCCTATGAAAAGCTCTTGATGGCAAAAGAAAGTAATCTCAGGAATCTGAGATTAAGCAGAGACGGACGAATAGCTGAAAACATGATGAGGATTGGTGTTATTCAAAAACAAAAGCACTGTTCTCCAAGAATATTTTTCATTGTATAGCTAAATTACTGTTTGACAGACTGACTAAATAGTAACATGTGAGAGAGTAAGTGCTCCTCATTCTGTTAGTTTATAGAGACAGAGCATTAATAATGATTCCTACATGTGACACCAACTTATTACAGAAGAGAACAGGGGATTGGTTTTCTCTTTCTCCCTCTCTCTGTTTTCTTTCTCTGTTGGTGTTGTGAATACAATATTTCTATGAAAAAAGAATGCAAGTTGATCTAGTTGCCAGAAAATCCTGCTTTAGAGATTTACTATGTGATTATGTCTGTACCAGTGAACTAAATAGGGACAGTGCACAGGGCTGGGCAGTGCTACACAACTGCCCGCACTGTTTGATCCCTGGCATCCCTCTCAGTATATTTTTAATTCATGCCTATTGGGTCCCTCCTTGACATTGACTGTGCATAGTTTGTGCAAGTGCTCAGCAGCAGCTCTTTCCAATAGGCAGGTGGATAAACTACCACCTTGTCCTCAGAGGGGTAAGACTCGAGTTGTACAGACATAGGCTGTGCCATGCTGCTTGCCCAGAGAATGAAGAAAACGAACCTTGACTTTTTCCTCCACTGTGAAGCACCACCTTCTCAGGAAGGTTCTGGTTCAGTTTAGACCTGCCCTGGCATTACCCAGCACAGCGAAGGAAGTTGATTGGAGAATCCGAATGGACCAGCAACTCCCAACCAACGTATCAGCCTTTTACAATAAACAAAATCAAGTTTAAGCAGTTCTTTCCTAGTATGATTAAAAAATAAACTAAGAACGCCTCTAGTTTATTCCCCTACACCCCCAAGCTGTTTTCAGTCACAGCTGATGTAAGGGTGATAGCAGCACATTGTTAGCAAAATACTGCCATGGGTTTTGAGAGGCACTGAGGCTTTATTTTAACACACAAAATGGACAAAGGCCCATGAAACAGCCTTGTTTGTACTCATAAAGTTGAACCCTCCACCTCTCCCACAAGCTTAGAGGTACCTTGTTCAGACTGGCAGCTGGGAATGGTCTCTGGCCCATGTTATCCCTCGGCCATTTCCAGGCACTCTCTCGGCACAACCATGTAGCAATATGCTAATTATTAAAATATTGTGAAAACCGTATGCTACTGATAAAGCCCAATTCTTGTTTAGGTAAGTACTAGTCTTACTAGGTAAGACATCTATTTCAACGTCATAAACCTGCCTGGTTTTTGACAATGTTTCAAATAACTTTCTGAATTTGCTACCTGCCATCTTCATCCTTCATTAAAAATAGTTTCCAATATGACTAGAAGAGTGAAAAAAAGTCTGTTTATTATTTATAGTCTATTTATTATTTGTGAGGATCTGCGATCATGGTACTTTCTTGTAGCATCCACAGACTGTTTTCTTCCATGAGAACATAACTGTAAAAATAGGCTAACTCAGGTTGGAGGACAGGGTGGAACTTCCTTAAAATAACACATTTCACTTCACTGAAAACAGGCAAGTAACAGTTGCTGAAATGTAGAGCTGAAAGAAGCAGCGGCTCTCACTTCATGGTGGTAAAAATACACAGGCATCTACAAAAAGTATTTACTCAAGCATTCAAAGATAGCATTTTCTGGGGATGACATGGTCCAATAAGTTTCCATAATGCTTCCTGATGCAGAGAAACAACACACTGCACTCATTTTGCAAGAAGGAAACCAAAGTAATGAGAGTCTGTCTGAACAACCCTTGCTCACATAATGCTCACATTAATGCTAATACCAACAGGCCGTGAAAAATTAAGTGATTAATCTGTGTAGGCAAGTGGCTCGAGTCCCTCATGAATAAATTTCTTATGTAATTCACCCATATAGGTTACAAACTAAAGTAACCTAAATTACTAAAGACTGTTAAAGCTTACGGAGTTCTTCCTATTGGAAAAGGAATGATATTTTCTTTGATTTGCCATGCTAGGAAAATAGTTTTGTGCCTGTGATTTGAGAGAACAGCAACTGGTTGCTCTCTCCATTTTAACATACAGTGTAGTGTTTGCTGAATGAGCAATTGGCAATTGTTCAAAAAATAAAGACATTTCAAATAAATTTATCAACATATATCTGTCCTCAGTGCTAAGAAAAACAGATTTTATTTTCAAGAAAATTTCAAGTTTGTTCTATATTATGAAATTATGGCTTCATTTTCAGTTCCCTACAATGTTAACTGCAACCATTTACTTTAAACTTTATAGTTGCTTACAAGTTCTTTGTAGCACCAAAAATAATTGTCTGTCATTCATTAAAAAATTTAAAAAAGCAAGTCATTAGAATGGCATATGGAAAAGAAAAAAACCAACCCAACCAGATGAAGAAGTGCTAATATATTGTAATGACTCAGATGAAAAAATGAAAAAGCTTCACTTTGGCAGTATGGGTTGAAAACTGAGTTCCTCAGTAAGGTCTGCTTTCTTTCAGTTCAGTGAGATTCTTAACACTGATTTCAGTGCTATGATCATGCCAAATCAGAATGCTGTAGCTGCAGGCATCACATAGTATGGTACACAACACATTTTTCTATACCCCCAAAAAAATAACCCAAAACCCAAACCAACAAAACCCCAATACTTTTCCACACTGTTATACTATTAAATACTTCTAATAAGAAAGTGTATTTACCTTTTATTAAGATTCCACAAAATATTAATAGCTGCAAAAAAATGTATGATTTGAAAACAGAAACCCTTCAGGTTAAATCACAGATGTACAACTAGGGAACTTTTATCAAATGATCACTTAAAAATACAGAGTTTCTTTTTAACAACACCTGAAGTAAAAAGAGCTCTTGCTTTTCCTCATTCCTTGACACTGTGGTCATGACAATTGTTTTCAGGAGTTTCAGGTCAAGTATATTTCTAACTGTATTTTTAAAATTTTATTTTAACAAGCACACTTTCCTTGTATTTCTAAATTTCTTTCCCTCTTAATTGTTAAGACTTCAATGTCCATTCTTCGCCTTACTTTGCAAATGAAAAACTCATTGCTACATACATGGAAAACAGCCCGTTCATGTAGCAAGGAGACAAGCCTATCAGCATAGATATTATAAAAAAATTAAAAGACTAAAATGTAGCTATCAAAATTATTAGAAAATGAGACCAGAAGGCTTTCCCACAGTCCCACAGTACTGATAATATCCTGAAGTCAGAAGCTCAAGTTGACTTTACTGGGCACTGCCATCACTCAGCTCCACTTAAAATTATGCAAAATAAATATTAATATGGCATCAATTTAATACACTTTATTCTACGATGCTTCAGAAAACATGTTACACCTTCACAGACAAAAATGCTAATGCATTCTCCTTAAGACCTGAATAACGATCTGGAAGACCATGCTCTCACTGTAAGCACATGCATCTACTGACTGCTCTTTCCGTATATAGATCTGCAGCTGCTTCACGACTGCTGAGGCAGCAGATTCATCATCAGGGAAGGTCCCCAGAGGTCTTCACTTGGTCTAATCTTTGTGGCAGGTTTTATTTTAATGCCTAGGGAGAGTGCTGGCTGGCACCAAAGTTATGTCATCACAGTGCTCCTTTCAGACTGTCTTGGCTTCTGCTTTTCATTATGACCCTGAGAATAGACCACCTCTTTGGATTTTCTGGTATGAAGCCACAGAGAAGCCTATTGATTGCTGGTGTTGTAAGCTGCTCATCAACAAGGCCTGAGTCCTCAGGAAATTGAGTTGTTCTCCTCTCTGCATCAGCATGAACTCTAAAATACGGGGTATCTGCGTGCCTGTGCCTCTGTAACAAGGTCCAAAACAAAAAAGGATAAGCAAAGCAAAAGCCGTTTATTAACCTACACACCTATAAGGGGATAGGTTTCAGTGTACATGCTGGCTTCATTTCCTAGATACTATATCACAACAGGAAACACTCCATTCCTTCAGTTTATTCCCTACAAAGTGTTTATGTGCCTGAGGAGACCATCTTTCACGTGTGACACTCCCAACAAACGCTGCTAGTGAGAGGTTCAGGTCTGAGACAGAAGTCCAGCTGAATTGAAGACACATCAAAAAACTTCCCAAATGCGAGGATGTTCACAGGTAAGCTTTCGCTCCCCAGCATTAACAATTTCACTTTCATAGAGTCAGACCAATAGTGTGTGCCCCTCTAGTACATTTCTTAGTTTTCTTTTCCAGAAATTAGTATAAAGAAACCATTTAAAAAATAATTCTCATTCTTTAATGAAGGAAATACTGCAACAGCTAAAGCTCTTAGTTTTATAATGATAAATTTCTTCCCAATATATGAAACTCTCATCCACCATCCAATGACCTGTTGACTCCTCTCCCTCCTCATAGCCAACTTTCTCATTCTTTCTTTCCTGGGGTGCTTAATACAGCTCAGCTGACTACATATACTGAACTTTCATAAAACTGTTCTCAGGTGAAATTTTATATTTACTGGCTGTGGCCTCTTCAGCTGTCATACTAATGTGACATCAAGTAAAGTCTAAGTTTAGATAATGTGCCTGTTCCTAAACTGGATACTAAAAGGTCTGTCCACACTGTGCAATTTGTTATTACGTATGTGCTGTGAGGGCACTGCATACTCTACACTTCTCTTTCAAGTAGCCACCATTTCATTTTATAGTAAGCTACCGAATACCAATATTAGCATTTGGATTAAAATCTCCTCAGAACAAAGAGATTAAACTTTCAAATGGACATTAAATTTATAATCAACTCGTGAAGTGTTGTCTATTACTAATTGGTTTAACAAATTACATGGTGGTATTTTCTCCTCTGCTTTACTGCTTTTTATGACAGGGAGCAGATAATACCTTTATGTGACAGTTTTGGAATCCTTTGATATGTAAGCCACTACTTAAAGATATGTATTATCCTGAAATTAATGTATTGCAATATATTTCATCATAAGCATCCAATCAGTTTAAACTGATGTTAATCAGTACAGCTGCCCTTCCTTTGCCCTGTCTTGGTCTGAAGTTTTCTACCCTTATAGCTCTCCCTCATTTAAGCTGATGTAAGTAGGTGTGATAAAAATGATAAACTAGACTAGGCAGGTTTTAGGCAAAACTTGGTCTAAAATTAACATAGTAACTTCTTCTCTAATCTCCATAATCAACTAAAAAAAAAAAAGTTTGTCTTAAATCCCAACAGGAAATCCCAATTTAGTTCACTGGGCAGTCATCTGAAAGCTTAGACTGGCTCAAGAGAAAGAGAAAAAAGGAATAAATCACCAGGAGAGGTTAGAGAATAGGACAGTTTCATCACATCATCACTGGATTAAAGGGAGAGTGTAATAATGGCATCAGAATGAGAGTTTAGTCGTGAAGGTAAATTGAATATTTCAAAGATTCATAATGAGCAAGATTATCCCAATTTTCCTCTAGAAAAGCACAGAATGGATGATGAATTATCAGGTCACTTTCTTGATTTAATATTATAAACCTGACTTGACTTAAAAAATATATATTTAAAACTTTAAAGCTTAGGTGAAACATTAGTGCAGAAGGGAGAACAGTGAATATGTATCCTGGTCAGAGATAAAAGACAATTAGCGGTCATAAAAACTAAATGTAATTACAATTTTAGTTGTATTTTGAACATGGATAGAGGAAAAAATAAAGAAAATGCATTAATTTAGTCAAATAAAAAGAGAAAAAATCTAGAGAAAAACTAACTGTAAATGTCTTCTGACAATATAGTTTGAAGAGGAGCCTATCAGAGACTGCACTATATTGATATTAAATTACCACAAAACAGTTTTCAAACTCAAAAATTGGGCACTTAAGTCCTAATTCTTATAAAAGCACTTTAATAACACTTAAAGTTAGATAATGTATAAATAACCACAGAGTTTTGAGGAACATCAACCAACATCAAGTAAAGCATTTTAAGGACTTATTAAAGACATTTCTATCTTTGCCAACATCACAAATCTCTGCAATCTTCTTGTCCTCATACACTGTGGATGAGTCATTAGTAAAAAAAAAAAAGTCATGAAAGAACACAGCACAAATTGCCAAATCAAATAAACCTACTTTCCTGTTAAACCTACTATTTATACAAGACTTGATCTTGTATAAATATGCCTTCACCAAAAAGAAAAGCAACGAAGATGTAAACATGCACAATTAATTAACTTTTCAAACATGTATTCTCCTCTCTTTTATGTTAGAGTTAAAACTGACATAACTAAGGTAAAATATCGCAGGTTTTTTGTCCTTTTTTCATCTTCAGTTTCTTGTTTTCAAAAAAACTTCTTCTTATTATTATTATTATTCCTGAATATGTAGGAAGCAGCCAAGAATGGGTAAATATAATAAACTTAGTCAGGAAATCCAGAAAATTTAACTATAGATGATACATATCCATATCACACGACCTTCCATATTACTGTAATTGTCTGTTAGATTAACCAGTGTACAGTTAATACCTCTGTAGAGAAGACTAGACAAAAATTTAGATGACCTGCCAAAATATACTAAAAAAATATTTTAGTCTTACAAATGAAAGGTAAAACAAAATTCATGTTGTATTGCTAAACACTGCACCTTCCCTACCACCGTGCTTGTATATTTTTATTTAAGAGCTCCAACGGAAGTATAGTCACGTTAGAAAAAGCCAAAGCATATCCTATTCTTTCTCTCACACACACAGAGCTAATTTTGGATCATCTTACACAATGAATGGAGATGTCTTCAGTATGCAGAAGCAAAGAGAACTGGAAATACCCTTGCAATTACAGACAATATGGTGGGTAGGTCCCGGAAAAGAGTCTGCATTTTACAGTGATCCCTGCTGCTCTCAAATCTGAAAATATTCCCCATAATAAAACCTGAGTCCACAGGATATCAGCAATTAATCTTGGTAATCTGTGACTTTGTCAGCTGCAATTAATGTGGCTTGAAATCCACAATGAAGATAACGAGAAACTATTTCTGGAGCAAATTGCAGGTATATCTGGTGGACAGCTATGCTCTTATAAATACACCAAATGCAACAAATCTGAGAGACATACCCAAGACTCCCTTCATTGGGTTGGCAAAACTGAAAAGCAATTCTGTCAGTTACAATTCTTAACGGCTGCACTGAAAGCCAGCAGCTCTCCTGCATCCAGCCTCCCCATCAGACCTATATACTACCAGAAATGTGCTGCAAGATTCTTATATAAAAACCTAAAAAGCATGTGGGTTTACAGAACAAAACCAATAAAAACTATGGTGTCAATTAACTCTGTGAGCAGCAGTCTTTTTTCCTGCAGCCTCCTTTCCTGGTCTGCCTTTGAGCCGAGGAGACCTGCCCAGCGTGCCTTGTGCCTTTCTGAAGGACCATTTCCTTCACTGCTCTTGGCATTGAGACCAGCTAAGCAGTTCATAGTTTGAAGCATCAAGTTTGAAATATTGCCAAGCATTTGTGCTGTAAAGTCCTTAACTATGCTTCTTCTGGATGGCATGAATTAGCCACAGTAACTATCCTTTTCCATTTGTTACCTTTTATTCTGCAGGATGTGGCTAATCCAGACATGATAATTCTTGGCAAGATTTGAAATAAGATCCAAGGTTCAAGAACAGCGCATTTAATTGCAAACATAGTGAACACAAAAAATTTGAACCATGCGATTGTATGTGGGGACCAAACAGAAGCATTGCAGATGTCTTTGGATGGATGAAGAGGACCAAAGGGAATAGAAAAGAAGAGGAAACTATAAAAACAGTTGAAGCACTAAAATAAATAAGGCAATACAATTATTGTGAGAAGTTAGCTTAGAGACAATTCTCTCGCTGTGAATCATTTACAAGGAAGTTAAAACTAGACAAGGTGAAGTAAAAGGCAGTAGAAGATCAATTTAATTTCACTTCCAGAAAGTGAAGCAACATTTCAATTTGCCATAAAGCATTCGTCGTTAATTGTCGTTATTGATCATTTGAGTTGCGTGGTTGCATTCCAGATCTCCTCTGTTAGTCAGCTGCATTGTAAACTGAGACATGCTTTGGTTCATGAGTTCTTAAATTGAAACTGAGCCACAAATTTTCAATGTCTGTGTAATGTGTCTACCCAACAGTTCAGGTCGTCTTGGCCCGGTTATTTAGCTTCTCGTCACCCATCTTGAACAAATATTGCTATTTCCATCTAGAATCACCTACCAGTAAAAATAAAAGGCAAGTACTCTCTGCTCCCTTTCTCCAGGACACGACATGTTAGTAATGACATTCATTTAAGAATTTTATTCTTCATGGAAAATTGCTTTAAATTTTTTGAATAATTTCACTTATTACTAAACAGTGACTTAAATGGAAGACTGTAATGTATTTTCTGTAGCTGATTTCTAGAAACAAGAGAGACTCAGAGATGTGAGAAGTACTGCACACTCAGGGACTTACTGAATATGTTAACACACAACTGAGGCAGAGCTTGAGTTTCAAGATCTTTAAGAGATCATTCTGACAAACAAGAAGTTACAGAGTTTCAATTTAGATATGTAGCCAAAGCCAAAACCTCCAAAAGATATGTGGTAAAGAAACCAGAACTTACAGGATTCTTATAATTGAAGTAAAATTCACACAACATATGTTATCATTATACAGAACATGTTTGTGCAAACAGAGCACATTGCAGTGTCAGTTATGAAGACATTTAAATACATGCTGGGCTACTTGGACAGAAATCCATTCCTGAATTGCAGACAAAAAACAGAGCAAAACCTATAAAAATAGGCACTGACACATGAGCAAAGGAACAGTGCCTAGGCGAGGCGCACATCTAACTGGTAACCTACTGTAGTTACAAAGAAAATGCCTAACATTTAGATTCAATTCTGCAAAACAAGACAATGTCACTTGAGCTAGTACTCAAGACTGCAAACACTGAATATTTTTTTTTTCCTGTGTAGAAGTTTCAAATAAGTGAATTTTGGGTTGTAAGACAGAAAATACAAATAAAATAACAATAATAAAGAAGTATGTTTTATAAATCTCATTAAAAATACTCAGAATTAGGCTGCACTCCAATTTTAGTATTCTAGAGTATCTGAGGAGCAAAATACAAATATTGATCCAAATATTGGTCTGAGAACTTATAGTTATCTCTAACAGTGAAAAAATTGAGTTTACTTTTCAAACAGATGAGGGAAAATTGTCTCATATTCCTCTAAAGTGCAAGAATACATACACCTATCACATAAATTTAAGTGCATAGACACTAACCTTCATTAGTTCAGAGTGGGTTGACTTCAGGGCAAAGTCAGGTAAGTTTTTGGTGTATCTTTCCAGAATAATTAAAAACATTTTTATCCCTAGCAACATCTTTTCTCTTAAAAGTTAAAAGTTCTCCCCAACTCAGTGCTGCATCGGGATGTCACATGGCTGTTGTACACGTAAACCTCTCTCAAATTTAGGTGAAGAAAGACTCCAGATTAGCACAGAGGTGCTGGGGTATAAGCATAGCTTCTACTTCATGGCTTTACTGGATGGAAGACAACTCGTCAAGCGAAAGCAGTGATATTTCATGCTAAAATCACCAGAGTTGCTTTTGCCATGAATATATGTACATACCTAAGAGCCCCATGTCTCTTCTCCAGTCTAATCTGAAACATATCAGAACTGCAGAATTTCGGTTCATGGTTCTAGAAATAACAAGAAATGCTTACAATGTAATGCTCTGTAACAAAATAGATGGAATCAAAGCATGAAACACATGACTCAACATTATGCCATCTCTTCAGTAAATTTAGAATATTACACAGAGGACTCCATCACGACTAAATTAACCTACCCATTCTTTGTTAAATTATCCTACTGTCATGTATGAAAAGCATCCCATTCCATAAGGGTTATTTGACTTCGTCAATTTTAATTCAGTATCAAAAAATTTAAAAATCTAGTATGGGCTTTAAACTTTAAATGTAAATGAATAAAGGTTGCATAGAAAAATATGAATCCCAATTTAAAGGATTTTACTCAAGTCATACAGTGAAGCATTTATTTTTTGGCTTTTACCCTTTTAGCATCAAACATAGCATGAGTATGTGTTCAGGTTGTCTTCATCAGGAATCGACATGCAGGTGTACCTTCTTCAACCATCGTCCCTGTGCAGATTACGTATTTCAGTGCTTATTTACTAACTTGACCCCAGGCTATCATTTCCTTTTCTGCTTTCACCATGTCACATAGAAAGTACTATATGTAGTGCACAAATACACAGCAAATCCAGAAACCCCAGGACAGTATTTTAATGCAGAAGAACTCCATAGACTGAATGACTGCACGTCACCTCAATATCTTCACTGTTTGCTGCTGTCTAATGCCCAAACACTTATTTTTAATTTTTGTCAGTGTAAGAATAAAATGCCAGCTCCACATTTGGTTTTCCAGAGTAAAGGGAAGTGTTGCTATACTACCAGTATAACTGAGTACTTGTGACAAAAGAGTATTTGTGACACGTCTATGAGGATGTAATTTGCATGCAAGGTATAAATGCATTTCTGAAGCATAGCACTGCCAAACTGACTTTTTAATTTAGTCATCTAAATCCAGTGTTCCTTTAGTATCTGGATATATAACAAATGTGTGTGTAGCAGTGAATTTCAAAGCTTGTGTTTCAAGATGTCGGTTTTTTAAATGTATATCAAAACTCCTGAATTTCCCATTTTAAGAGGAAAAAGAATTTTCAGTCATGCTTCATGAATAGGAATTTTAAAAATGTTTTATTTTTAATGGGACATACCAATTACAAGACATAGAACTGTAATCCATGTACTCCACTCCTCCCTAGCTCTTTAAAAGAATGAGAAATATCAAATTTTCCCTGTTTTTCTACTGTACTGCAAGTTGTTCTAAGAGCTCTTCTATAACATAGAAGAACAAGGTTAAATTTCGCATTAAACATTAATTCAAAATTTAGTTCCTGAATAAAATAATTCTTGATCCTTTTGCTTTTTTTTACAGTGCCCCTGAGGTACCACAGTACATTTAAACTAAAACTAGCACTGATAGCTTTACGTGCATGTCTGCATATCTGTATTAATACATTTGGGTCAAATTACAGTATATCAAGTGCTGTTAGTAATTCACTGTGGTCCTGATCCAGCTCCCACTGAAGTAAATTGCAAGTTTTTACTCATTTAACAATGAATTAGACTGAAGTAGTAAGTTTAGGATAGGTGTGCAAAGATGTAAAATAAAGAAAATCCGTCCCTGTATCCCTTCACTGTACTTACTGACTTCATAGATATTATGCATTTTTTCCTAAAATGTCTTATTATTCAGATACAGAAGAATACATCTTTTTACTTTCAAATTAAGAACCAGAACTATCAACCATACTACAATTACAACTCCATATTTTAATTTATACCTCTTTATTTGTCTTAGCTGTAGCTGCATAACACAGCATAAAGACACTCTTCATGAATACCCTTATTTAAATTCTCATGTTCTCTGTGGGTTCTAGACGGTCCAAATTATGTGACCCATATGGTGCTTTGCAAAGCTGTAGTGCTCATGCTGACTTTAAGAGATAAAGACTGGAATGAAAAGATGTCAAGGAATAATGTACGCATGCAACCATTTCCTGTCTAGAGACAGAACTGGTAAAGTTTATGTATACTATTTTCGATCAGAGGTGCTTTAAATGTTCTGAAGCTGTGGGGTGTTTTTTTTTCCCCTATATGATCCTATGGAAACAAACGTCAATCAATTTATAAATAACCACAAGAATGTACATACTATGCACACACTCCATTAATTGAGGATAAGAAAGAGAAAACATTATTAATGATAGACTAAAGAGAATAGAAGTCTTCTTTGAAAAGGTATGGAAAACACCAGTTTCTTACTCTCATAAAAATAAAGTAAATAAATTACAACAAATGTATATATAAAAAAAGTTGTTGCCCATCTGTCCAGGTATCTGCTTTTCCCTTTTTTCCCTTCTAATTCTGTAAAACCGATACATAGCGTCTCTTAAGACAGAAGGGAAAGAGAAAGTAATGCTTTCTGTAATTTTTACAAGACTGTGTAAGACCACACGTAACACACTTAACTTCAAGCCAATGGTTTCTGTCACAGCTTCAATCGGTCACAGAAAATCCCATCAATACATTTGTGTAAATATCACTCACTGCCTTTCTACTAGTGATGCTTTTCTAACATCTAGCAAATAGTCTCATATGGAATGTCATTTATTCAAACCCAGCCTGTGGCTGTACTAAATGCAATAGGTGTGCTGTAAATGTACTAATCACCGTCTCGCTAAATCACAAACAGCAGACAAGTGTGAATGCGGCCTGTCCTGGTATGACACATCAGCAATTCCTACCTCTCTTTGGGCAGTGAAGATGATGTTAAGCCAAAACAATGCTTGAAGCCAACATCTAGGCAGTTTGTAAAATTACTATTGTGGTCGACTGAAACACGTTCTTGTACAATTACACTTGCTACCTGTTCTCTTCTTACATCTTTATATTGCCAATTACATTCTGGGCTGCATCAAAAGAAGCGTGGCCAGCAGGTCGAGTGAGGTGATTTTGCCCCTCTACTCTGCTCTTGTGAGACCCCACCTGAAGTGCTACGTTGGACATATTGGAGCCACAAAGATGATTAGAGGGCTGGAGCACCTCTGCTGTGAAGACAGGCTGAGAGAGTTGGGGTTGTCCAACCTGGAGAAGGAAAGGCTCTGGTGAGACCTTATAGCAGCCTTCTAGTACCTAGAACGGCCCTACAGGAAAGCTGGGGAGGGACTCTTTGTCAGATAGTATAGGGATAGGACAAGGGGTAATGGTTTTAAACTGGAAGAGGGTAGATTTAGATTAGCTATTAGGAAGAAATTCTTTACTGTGAGGGTGGGGAGACACTGGAACAGGTTGCCCAGAGAAGTTGTAGATGCTCCACCCCTGGAAGTGTTCAAGGCCAGGTTGGATGGGGCTTTGAGCAATCTGGTCTAGGGGGAGGTGTCCCTGCCCATAGCAGGGGGGTTGGAATAGGATGATTTTTAAGGTCCCTTACAACCCAAACCATTCTATGATTCTATGATCTCTGGGAACACAATACCATTGCAGCATACAGAGAGGGGGATCATGCCAGGCAGCCTCACAGCCATCACAGAAAAAATAGTTAGCACACTTTGCCTGCTTTTCTAAGTTCAAAACCAGCACTGTCTTAAGTCTTCGGTGACTTGAAATTTATTTGACGTCAGTAAGACTGAGCAAGACTGTGCACTATATTTTCATTGCTAACCATACTGAGCAATTGTGTGTTTCCGATATTTACATGTTTCTAGAACTGCAAAGATTCTGATTCTTAATATAGGAAGCTTTCAAGTTCAGATACTAATTTTAGTGGGTTTATGTTAAAACCAGATTATTTTAAGGTCATTCTGAGAGATATGATGAAGATGGGGAAAACCAACTTTCTAGCCCCAAAGCGTTTTCCAGCAGACCTTAATCTTTTTTTTTTTTTTTTTTTTTTTGGTGATTCAAGCAGGCTTAACAGAAAAGAAAGAAAGAGAGAAAGAGAGAAAGAAAGAGTGGTAAAATAAAGTGGCAGATACAAGCTACCACTACCAACAGTACTGTCACTGTCCACTTGATGAACAGTCGTTCACTACTAACACAGTTAGTCTTCATTACTAACAAATCAGATAAATTTCCTCATTTCCTTGAAGAAAACTGAATTTACATCTCAGACTATCATAGTCTAATCAGTTTACTACAAGTTATTTTAGGTTCATCAGATTAAAAATTTCATATGGAATCTACTCTTGCTTTGTGTTACATTTATATATACCATAAGGAAGGAGTGTAGAGGTGCTATGTGTGTGCATATGCAAAAAAATTAGTATATGGTACAAGAAATACCCTGTCAATTTGTAGCTCAGGTTGTGCACAACCCCGTACAGATGGAGATGGCTGAATATTAGATTAATTATGGACCAGTGGTGGTGAGGTGCAGATTTGGTTCCAACCCCTTCTCTCAGTCCTAAGGAACCAAGACAGAGAGAACAATCAGATACAGCATCTAAACTGGGGGGGCTAAAGTGTGTCAGGGACAAAGAATAAATTAGAGCTTTCCACATTTCACTGAGCTAAATCTAAATCTAAAATCTAAATCTAAAACTAAAATTAAATGAAAAGTGAGAACAAAACACCTTCCTTCCCAGTGTCACAAGTAGTGTAAAAACATAACTCTTCGTTCTATTTTCTTTCAATAAAACTTCTAAATTGGAAATGGAAAAATTTAGTTCAGCTTGCTTTAGTTTCAATTCAGTGAATATGACAAACAAGAAGAGTAACTGGCTTTCACTGAGATGAAACTCATTTGATTCTTAAAATACACCTAGCTATTACCCATATTGAGTAAAGAAATATAGTTAAGCTTGTGTTAATACAGGAGGCTGAAAAGAAATTCATTATATATTTTGAAACAAATTTCCTTTTTATCTGCTATCAGATTGGATACATGATTTTTGTTAGTGTCTTCTGTCTGCAAGTGCTTCACTAAAACTCGTTTTTGAGCACTGACTTCTCTGAACGAACAACGGTAACTCCGAGAATCGCAATCCTGAAATGACGACTCCAATTTAAAATGGGAAATTAATTTGTGGGAAAAGTCTGAATCATTTTTCTATATTACGGTGGGTTTTAAAAAACAAACAAACAAAACCCTCAAACAAAACAACAGAACCCCACCAATTTTTAATGTACATGGCATATAATGCAGGTCAAGGAAAGGTTACTCAGTATTACCATTTGGGAGGAAAGGAGTGACAGGTGTCTTAGGAAATTATTATTTGTTATACAGTACCTTGAATACCTTTATGGATTTTTTCCAGAATTAGAAGATTTAATTTAAAAACTAATGTAAAATGTTGTTTTATTTTTTTTTAAATCTACCTGGAATATATACTGTTTCTTATTCTGTTTCTTTAGTTTATCCTGGTGTCTGCAGCTTCAGAATACCTTGGAAACAAATTTCAGTTGGATGCAGACACTCAACAATTTATTAAGCTTCCTCAGCACTACATTGACAATGCTTCAAATCAATGATTTTTTTAAAAAAAAAATAAAAAAAGAAGGGTAGTATAAATATTAGACCCTTGCTAAAGAATTTGCAATAAAAAACTAATTCAACAAATTATACTTTTTCTTTTTATCAACTGTCTGCACACAGATTGCAAATTTTAAGAGCTATTTTTCAGGCTGTTTGTTATTCTCAAAATGCAGTTATCAAAGTTCACACTGAACATTGTGTTCACTCATATCTATATAACCCATTAAAACTATATTTGAATTGATACTACAAAATATGTACTGCTAATAAATAGTTAACATATTGAGTTAAAATCTAATAAGGCAAAAGCATGTAAATATTGTGAACAGGAATCATGAAAGAGAAAAGAATGAATGTAGTTTCAATAAATTTTCAAAGACCAATGAGCTAAAAAACTATTCCCATATATCTCAAACAGATCAGCTATAATTAAGACACAATTTACATTAGTATACTATTTTTTCCCTTAGTTTTTACTTAATTAACA
Source organism: Chionis minor (assembly GCA_013398295.1). Lineage (NCBI taxonomy): Eukaryota > Metazoa > Chordata > Aves > Charadriiformes > Chionidae > Chionis > Chionis minor. The sequence goes on along the minus strand of VZSF01012080.1, from coordinate 348,481 downwards.
GGTTTTCTTACACATTTCTTAGTTATACATGGGGGAAGTATTGATTCTGCTCAGTTGTGCTGCTCACCATCATTGCAACTGGTCCCTTTCACAGAATCACAGAATGTTAAGGGTTGGAAGGGGCCTCTAGACAAACTTTCTGATGGTACACTCCATCCCTTCATCCAGGTCATTGATGAATACGTTGAACAGGACTGGACCCAGCACTGACCCCTGGGGAACACCACTAGTCACAGGCCTCCAACTAGACTCTGCCCCACTGATCACAACCCTCTGAGACCTACCTGATAACCAGTTTTCAATCCACCCCACTGTCCTTTCATATAACCCACACTTCCTAAGCTTGCCTACGAGGATCCTGTGGGAGACGTTGTCAAAAGCCTTACTGAAGTCAAGGTAGACAACATACACTGCTCTTCCCTTATCTATCCATCCAGTCATGCCATCGTAGGAGGCTATCAGATTAGTCATACATGACTTCCCCTTGAGGCTTTCTAAGAGGCTCCTTATACAATACACAAAGAAAAAAATTTTCAACGAAATATAGTCCTTCTAGGTGTTACATAAGTGAGCCTTTGTTCTCTGACAAAGTAGAAGATAGGAAAAAAATATCATTTTCTGTTGTATAAAATGAAGACATATGCCTACAGTTCCTTCCTAGATCACACGGTCTCACTTCTCCAAAATGCTGAACAGATTTTCTGAATGACAGCGTAAAATGAGAAGACTAGTTGACTCTCTTGTATTGCCTTCTCATCCTTTGTCAAGAAAACGTCATCAAACACAATTTTTTTGACTGTTTCTGTACTGCAACAACTTTCTCCATTATGTTATAATTAGCAGGTGATACTGTGGTAGGCCTTAACATTTCACACATTAACATTTCAGCTCTATTAACTACTTACCAAACTCACATAAAACAGACATTCTACCTCAGGGTACTGTTAACGAAAAATTAAAAGCACTGCATTGGGGTGATGCTAGCTAAAATTTTCTTCATAATCACAGTTAAAATTCACTTTGTTATACAGCATGCTGCAGTTAAAAGTCCTTACTAGCAAACAAGTAGATCATGCATGCACAGTGGGAAAAAAACAAACAAACTTATTCTCAATTTGTAAGAGAACACGTGTAAACAGATTGAAGATGCTTCTATATAGTGGGTTTTTTTTAAAATATTTATATACTAAATACACTAAGATCTTTATACAGTAAAACATGAGACATAGACATCTCCTGAAAGCAATTAATACAGAAATGGATATATTACGGCAATGAATACAGGATAATTAAACTTCTGAATTAAACACCTCACAAATGACTTCAGCAGTGATGGTGATCCCTGCACAGTAGTATCAACTTTGTCAGTGACAGATTTGGAGTTGCAAAAACAGCAATAAATTACAGTGTTCCTTTAGTAATTTTGCCACCAGTGACCAAGAAGTTTAGCCACTGCTGGCCTTAGGATAGAGGAGATGAATATGACCCTATCTGTTTTGATACCATACAGGTCTTTCTCTGAGGTAAAATGTTATTTCTAGGTTATTCTGTGACATCCAAAATCATTGAATCTAGCAATGCAACTCTTGCAAAATGCCATTTTACGTGAAAATCTGTTTGTTTTTTATAAGTCACTTGAAATCCAAGATGGCATTATTCTTTGTTTGTAATGGTATTGATTCCTGTATTTCAGAACAAAAGATTCCGGAAATGTTTTTTTAAAGCATTTAAAGCAGATCTTACTCTGAAAGCAGTTTTGCTTAGCTGAGATTTTCCAGTCAGATCAAGTCATCGACATTGAACAATGAGAGCTGCAGGAGAACATTTTGGTAGTCATTATCATATATTACCATTGCCAGCAACGACACGCAATTTACCTGTGCTAAATTAGAGGATGATGATACCACGATATCTAACAACCGAGTCAGATGTACTTATGTAAAAGAACTGGAGATCTATTGTATGCATAATCTTATACACATAAGCAAAGGGAACATATTGGCTAAGAGAACAGTACTATAAAGACATGAAAATATCTTACCGTCATCAGCATTACATGGGGAGACATCTGGGATGTACCTTTAAGGAATGGAACCCAAAGGGAAATTTTACTCTGCATCTCTTACTGCACCTTACACTATGCTTAATTGCATTTGTATGTAGTGCTTTATTAATCACGATAATCACAGTCATAGTGTAGTATAAGAAGCTTATGCTTACAAGTAAATATAATGATTACAGAGCTAATGAAGTGGCAGCGATCATGTAAATTGATAATACTGTAAAATGAACTTTGATACAGATGGGCGGAGTGGTGATGCCAAAAGGCCTCATTGGTGTGAATTTCCTCTGAATAGGTTCCTGTATATTTGGATGGAAGAGCCTTTCTAGGAAAAATATCTTCTGAGAAGTTAGTGCGTGAAAGTTTTCCACGAACTGATAAATTCTGCAGAGCAGCGGACCTGTTGATTCTGTGCATACCAGTCAACTGAGGACACCAAGAACCTGTGGAATCCCTGCAGGGCCACACCACACCCAGTGCCAACAACAGGTTGTGTGGCTCAGACCATGTTCAAGAGAATGGTGGCTTCTATATGTATATAAAGACTACAGGATTACATATACATTATATGAAATAAAGGACTGACTCCGAGGCTTTATGAACACCTACTCCAGAAGCCACTGGTGGTGTCTAGGTCCAACTTGTAGCCCACCTGAGTCCAACTCCTTGCTTCAGAGTATGCAATTGGAGCTTTTCTCTCAAGTGTTGCCCCATGAGTTAATGTGTGAGTAAACATTTTGAGTAACTGCTGTGTGACTATCTATGTTATCAACAACAGCTTTAAGCCACTGATAACAGCAGCTTTGTAAATACAATGTGCCCATAGAATTATCAGCTATAATCTGCCCTTCTCCTATTAAGGAAAACAAAATATAGAAATGGGGAAAACATATATATTTATGTATCTTGATATAAGTTCTGCAAAGAGTTACATAGGTGTATCCCATTTCAACCATACTGACCACATGCAAAAAGTTCCAAACACGCACCACTCCTGCTATAAATGCTCAAGTTTAGAACAGTTTTGCTCCTGCCTCCTGCTATTGGCATAGTGAAGTAGTTTTGCAGAATAGGAGAGATTGTATTTAACTTCACCCAGGGACTGAACTATCTGCCACAAGGATTAACAACTCCTGCATATTTGAGCAGGAACTATTCATTGATTGTGGTTTGGGGAATAGAGTTTAAGTTAATCTGTGTAACATAAAGTTGATAGTTTCATTATTTTTACTCATGGCTCCAGGTGCTAACCTTTTTTTTACGTTTCTAATATATTTGGACTGCGTTTTTATTTAATAATAACCTGACACACTAATTTCCACATACCAACCACAACTGGAGAGCTTCAAACTTTATTTTATCATGCAAATGTGTAAAGAGAAAATTAATCCCTCTCAGACCAGCTTAAGCCATAGGAAGGCAGAAGTCTTGCTGATGGGAGGACATGAAGGGTGGGGAGCAGGGAGAAACGGAGAAGAGAGAAGACAAAATTAATAGCTTTGCCACATTTTCCAGCTATAGCCACAAGCTAAAAAAAATACATAGCGGCAGTAAGTTCCACAAAATAAACTAAAAGAATATACTCCTTCCCTACATTAAAGGATAAACTAGAGGCTGATTTGGATCAAATCTCGTTGTTATCTAATTTTTATTCTGCCGTTAAATGAGGGTGATCTGGTCTTATGTATTTTAGCCATTTAAATGACCTCTTCTGCTTCGTGACTTGAACATTTCACATGTCCCTGCAAAAGTAAACCAAAATGTAACAGGACTAATAACTTTACTTTACAGTTTGAAAATGTGCTTTATACAACTTTCTATAGACTGTATGCAGGCAGAACAGAGAATGGACTTTCAAAAGCCAGATAAAAAGCTAATCAGTAGTTCATCTTTCCTTTGTATATTGTTAAATAGATGCATCTCCAAAGGGATAAATATTTAAAGACTAAGCTAAAATATTGGTGAACTGTAGCCACTATTAATCTGATTTCACTCTTCTCTCCAACTTGAAAAGACCTTAACTCAGCCACAGAACCCTGAGAAGCCCCAAATCTTCATTCTCTTCATTCCAGCTGGCACAGAATCCAGGCATGTGTATATACTTTCACTGAGCATACACAGTAGGAGCCTCCAAACATGGAACACATTTTACCCACAGCCAATTTAATCACAGTACCTGCATTTAAACATGTTTCCCTTCTGATGTGAAGCAAAGGAAATTGAGTCAAGAATGAAATATCCACAATCTTTGATTACATCTGAAAAGGTTGCTAGCTTCCATCAAGGATGTCAGAGACACTTTCCTTTTATCTTTTATGCAAAAGGACTTGCAGGTAATTGCACTCTCTTCAGTTAATATAAAAGTATTTTCACTAGACTTACTCATTGTGCCAAGGGTGTCACTCTGATAAATAATGTTTGACAGCAATTCAACATCACTCAGAAACCAAATTTAAAATAATCCAGAGATACTGGTAGAATGGCACAGTTGGATACACCTAGTACAAAGCAGCCTAGGCTTCAACTGTGAAGCATATGCTCAGGAGAGCTAAACATGAAACAGATATAAATTTATTCTCTTTAAAGTTGATGACAATTTCTTGCTGCCTTCAATGAAAGAAAAGCCAGACTGAAACCAAGCACTCTTCAGTAGCAATTTATTTGTATTGTGCAAGAAGCAGTCCCATGAAATCAGAGGCTGTTACAGAATCAAAATGGAAAGCAACATCTCAAGGTCTTGTTGAGAAAGAGGAGGTACAGTGTTTTGCTCACGAGCTGATGGATTTTGATACCCAAACTCATCGTACTTGAAGATGCTTCCAGCAGGGCCTCTGGATGCAAGACATTACTTGACATGATAATCAGTGGTCACTATGAGACCAGAGCCGTTGGGAAGGACTCTTCTGCACTCACTGCTCCTTAGTGCAGTGTTCTATCTGCATGTTATAATGGTATACGGTTTTCAGATGCTCATATTAAGCCAGCATAAAGCATACAATCCCACAGGCTTAAGAAGTAGTGACACCTATGATTTAGGGTTTGTTTTTTTTAACATCTACTTAATTCTGCACCCAAATAACACAGACCTTTGTATCTGGAATAGCAACAGGTGGAATCAAAGCTCCTTTCAAAGTTTCATGTGTTAAAGAGCCCTTATTACACATTTCTTTTTTTTTTTTTTTCAGATTTTATAATTTTTTTTTAAAAAGGTTCTTCACCTCCTCAGGAACAGGTAAAACTTTGGTGTCAAGCTTAATTTTTTCAGAAGGTAGATAATAGAACATAATTGTGAATCAGTAAATTTCAACACTGCTCAAAAACATTTAACAAATTCATCCTGTGGTTTCTACGGCCAATGGAGCTATGTTTAGTCTGAAGTACTCTCCAGGTACTGGGAAACAGTGAAAAGGCTGGAGAGAGAACTTTCACAGACCTTTTTGGGTTTTTTTTACCCCATGTTACTACTACAGCTTCTCAATTTAGTAACCCACACTCTCAACTTCATACTAGAGCGTGACAATGATGGAATTATTTTCTGGTACTCCTGAGAAGGAGCTGCCTCACATACTCAGCACAAAGGAAATCAGGGTTCACGAGGACTAGGAGACAGAATTGGCTAACACTCCTTGTTCTTTAAAAACAGGACCAGCGCTGATTTTTCACACAAACTGATTTACAGCTTCTATCAGAAGTGTAATAAACAGTTAGGCTAAGACTGCTTTTGCAAGAATGCTAAATTTTAAAATATTTATTAGCCCAATTAAGTTACAACGAAAGTCAGCTGAGGTCAATAGAAATACTCTTACTGATCCCAGTGGCCTTTGGTTCAGATCCACAGTAGTTTTCTCCTTACTGCACTACATACCATTTCTTGGTTAAAAAAAAAATCTTATGGAAAAGTGGCATATTTTTCCTCTTTTTATGCAGTTTATGTTTTGCTTTTGGTTTCACATATAGAAGGCCCAATCCACGTAAGAGCAATCAATATTATTACTGATGGCTTAGAAGCAGCTACTAAGTACAACTACTTACCATGTAATTGAATGGTTGCAGACTAACGATTAATTCACGTAGACACACTGTAAAGCAAAAGAAAGGGTGATGCAAAATAAACTAGTCTATACTGAGAAACTATGTTTTCTCCATTAAACTATGAAGGCTTAGCCACTGGATGCCTTTAAAACAGCTCTCCCAGTTCACCTGAAGGCTCCCACAGAGGTTTTAAATCAAGATACTTTGACACTGTGTATGACCAACCACCTCATTAAGGTGGAAGCAACAGTGCTTCTGTTTTATTCTGCCCAGCTGCTCCCTCAGCAGACTTTTGTTCCACTTCTTCTAACACTAACACCAGCTTTTAACATGTAAACTTCAAACCAGAATTTTCTACTTTTCTCTTAGCGTTGTAAAGAAGTGCCTAGGTGCACATAAACCTCTTAGAGATTTTGAAAAAGCCATTCCCTATGCTGTCTACTCTTCTCAATAAAACTGTGTCACAGCTTCTTTTTACTGAATTATGTAGATTATTTAACACTAGGAATCTTAATAGTTCCTTGAAATACATGAAACTAAGCTCAAATCCTTGAAATTGAAGGTTGCTGTAATCTTTGTTAACTAGAGTTAAGCATAAAGATGAGACTGTTCTTCCTTAAATTATATTCCCATAAAACAGTGACCTGACTTGTTTCCCAGCTGCTCAGCCCTTCCAGTTCTTGAGTATGTAAACAACTGTACTGCCAGAATGCTGGAAAAATCATTGACAGAATTTGCAGAACTGCAACGTATATTAACTGCCTAGTAAAACAGTAATGCCCCTTTCTTTACCACAGTGAGAGGCAGCCTATTAACCTTCTGACTGTCTTCCAGTTCCCCAATCTGTTCTCCAGTTCCCAGGGAACTAAGCCAAAACTACTTTATAAAGCTCATTTTTTGATCAGATGCGCATGAACATTTCCAGATTTAGAACATTTCCCTGTTATCAAACAAAGAAGAAAGAAGCATCCCCTTAAGATCCTGAAACCTAGGTAATAGTGTTCTGTTTTGAAGAAGCTGCGTACCTAAATTAGACACTACTTTATGGATGTTCCCTGAATTTCATAATTCCTCGATCCTTTTTCCTGTTAATTCCTTGGCTTTGTACTACAAAAGTAAACAGAAGATACAGGTTTTGCTCTTGTCAGATTAGATAGTTTCTTTTTAAATGCTTTTCTGAGCCCAGTATGTGGCAATGCAACTACAGTTTTGCAGTTCTTAGAACAGTGCAGTAATCACACTTTAAAAAAAAAAAAAATCACCTTCCTAGAGGTTTATAAGATGTATAGCATCAGATACCTTTGCAAGCCTGTCTCTCAGGTGCTCCTGTAATTTATGAAAGTGAAAAGACGCAATAGCTTGTTAGCATTTTCTTGAAAATAAGAAAAGATGACAGAAGTTGACATTTATCTACACATTTAGGAGCTCTCTTAGATAAATTTTTTACTTCACTTTTTACTTAACTTCCTGTCACGTGAATCCCTAACTGGGAACCATGGATCCCAGAGCATTAGCTTGGAATTCTTCAGCAATATTATTTCTTTGGTGCCATTATGTTTTTATGACACTGAGTATCACCTTCCTTTTTATTCCATGTTGTAATCAATTTTTTTTTTTGTTGCAGTTTGTCTTCCCTTAAAGTATGTGATGTCCTTCAGGGCAAAGCAATGAAGGTATAACAAAGACCACAGGAGGAATTAAGTGCATTTCAGTGTGCAATTTTATATTGCAGATTGCTGTGTTTGTACAGCTTATAGCCTATTTTCTGTTCATCCTGTTTATACTTACCTGTTACGCCACTAAGAATCTGCTGAGATGCGCACTTACAGTGTCTGTGAGTTTAGACAACTGCTTTGCAGACTTTGCTATCATCTGTTGCAGCAAGTGCCCATACAACCAAAGTAAGGGGGAAAGGGGAAGGGAGAAGAAGAAAAGAGGGAAAGTGAATGCGGAGAACGGAACAAACCTGCACTGGAATTACGCATGTTGTACCTAGAATATCATGCATGTGCCATCCAGCCAACAAGCTGAAAAAGTGAGCTCTGAACAAATTGCATCTTTCAACAGTTTCTGTGCACTGATTCCATGCAGATATTTCTCAGTAGGCATACCCATGTTTTATTAGAAGAAACCCTAGATTTGTATGACAACAACTACTGCTACTAAATTTTATAAGGCAAATTTTGCGCTGGAGACAAGAGTCTATGAGGTTCCTAAGAACAGCCATATTCATATCTTACACATTCATAATAAGTCTCATCAGTAATTCCTTATAGAAGTGAGTTTTTGCATGCACATGGATAAGTGCTTCTTTGCCATAGTTTGCATTCCAGATCCTGCTGGAATGTACATTATGATTTTTCATTTGTAAAATACAAAAATCAAAACTAAACTAAATTATCCAGCAGCAGAAAAGTTTGCTCTATTTCTCAAAAAACCCCAAACCCAAAACAAACCTCCACCCCACCCTCCTCCAAACCCCAAAAAACCCAAACCCAACCCAAACAAAACCCCAATCCCCCCAACATTATTACAGCTTGCAGATTTTTTTGGAAGTCCATCATCTCACAGCCAGCAGCAACCAGCACAACATGCCTTCTAATCCCAGCGTGGGGAAGTAACACCATGACTGCATAACCCTATCCAAACACACTACACCCTTTTGTAAGTGTAGGTCTTAAATGCATCGCCAAACACTTTTCCATCAACCCTTCAGATCCTAGATGAGGAGCAGAGAATATACTTTGAATTACAGCTTTATACTTTTTGCGTGTACACACAATTTTCCCCATCCCAAACAAGGATATACTTGCTTCCCCAAAAATGCCCAGATCAGTATTAACATGAAGTATAAAATCTGACAAAAAACTATGAAATTTACTCTTGGAGTTGGTGAGAATGACCACAATTTATCTTCAACATGAAATACAATGTTAATTTTTCCATAGTCAAAGGAAATCAGCTGAAAAAAAAAGACATAAGGGAGAAGTGAATTCTCCCTGCAGGCAGTTCAGAGTAGAACCATCTACCAGTCTGATACTGAGACAGAAGAAATACAATCCACCAAGACCCTCCATAAATTTTATGTCAAGTACTAAATTCATACCTGATAAACTCTTGAATAGAAGGGAACAAGAATAATAATGTTTTGTCTTTTTTAAGTTTTTAAGTTTTGTTTCCCATCCTGTCCATAAAATAGGACCGGTTAAAAATACTGTGGCATTACCTGAGGCAGCACATGCTAACACAAATTGCCAAGGGGAAATCATCTGTATATCTGTTCAAAATCTCAAGTCTTCCTAGACTTTAGGTTTAAATGTGCTGTCAAACTGGAGGTTGGCTGAATGCTCATCCTTTGCATTTGCCTCCACTGCATTGTAATGATATCAAGCTTGTATTTACTAGACTCCACCAGCGCTGATTCTTAAAGTTTTCTTTCCTAAGAGTTCTTTTCTGTTATCATGAAATTTTTTTTACAGACTTACTATGTTCAAGCTAAAAATTTCATCTGGGTTCAATTCCAGCAAGATTGTACATGCTTTTTTTAATTATGATACTAGATTTGATATGGAGGGATGTGCTGCCTTTTTGTATTTTCCACTCTTCTAATTAGTGAAACTTTATTAAGGATCATTTGCTAACTGTAAGCATCAATTATGCTTAAACAACCCCAGGTTAAAAATGGACTACGTTGCAACATTTTGCATAGCTTCATAACATGCTTTCTGTTGTTCCTAAATACTCACATGAAAAATCCAAATCTTTCTAGAAATTTAAGCTCCATTATCTCATCTTGTCTTTTGCAGACCTATTTTTTAGTGGTAAGAACCTAGACAGTGGTGTCACTGGTTTTAGAACATGGTTTGGGGAAAAAAAAATAAAATTCTAGGCTATTTTAATTGCCTCCTCTTCGAGTAAGTAAAAAACAGACAAAAGAAAAATCCCTTACTCTTCAAAAATAACTGTTTAATTTTGTAATTGATATTCTGCTTATGATGGTTGCATCTCAGCCTGAACATTTCTTTTCATTCATATAAACTGAATGATCCTAAAGCTTTCCATAAATCCATTCAACAAGTTGACTTTTCTTTTCCATGCAAAAAAACTTTTAAATACCTCCAGGGATGTTGACTCAGCCACTTCCCTGTGCAGCCTGTTCCAATGTTTTAGAATCCTTTCAGTGAAAAGTTTTTTCCTAATATCCAGTGTAAACCTCCCCTGGCCCAACTTGAGACCATTTCTTCTCATCCTCTTGCTTTTTCCTTAGGAGAAGAGACCAACCCCCACCTCACTACAACCTCCTTTCAGGTAGTTGTAGAGTGACGAGGTGTCCCCTTGGCCTCTTTTTCTCCAGGGTAAACAACCCTGGTTCCGTCATTCACTCCTCATAAGATTTGTGCTCTAGTCCCTTCAGCAGTTTCGTTGCTCTTCTCTAGACACACTCCAGCACCTCAACATCTTTCTTGTAGTTAGGGGACCAAAACTGAACACAGTATTTCAGATGCAGCCTCACCAGTGCTGAGTACAGGAGGACAACCACTTCCCTAGTCCTGCTGGCCATGCTATTTCCGATAAAAGCCAGGATGCTGCTGGCCTTCTTGGCCACCTGGGTGCACTACTGGCTCTTACTCAGACAGCTGTTGTCCAACCACCACCCCCAGGTCCTTTTCCACCAGGCAGCTTTCCAGCTACTTTTTTCCCCAAGCCTGCAGCATTGCATGGGGTTGTTGAGACCCAAGTGCAGGATCCAGCACTTGGCCTTGTTGAATCTCATACCATTGGCCTCAGCCCATCGATCCAGCCTGTCCAGATCCCTCTGTAAAGCCTTCCTACCATCAAGCAGATCAACACTCCTGCCCAGCTTGGTGTCATCTGCGAACTTACTGAGGGTGCACTCGATCCCCTTTCCCAGATCACTGATAAAGATTTTAAACAGAACTGGTTCTGATACTGAGCCCCGGGGAACATGAGTTGTGACCAGCCACCAACTGGATTTAACTCCATTTACCACCACTCTTGGGCCCAGCCGTGCAGATAGTTTTTTACCCAGTGAAGAGTACCCCCAACCCAAGCCACGAGCAGCCAGTTTCTCCATGAGAATGCTGTGGGGAATGGTGCCAAAGCCTTTACTAAAGTGCAGGTAAACAACATAAACAGCCTTTCCATTGTTCACTAAGGGGGTTAACTTGTCACAGGAGAAGCTCAGGTTAGTCAGGCAGGACCTGCCTTTCATAAGCCATTTCTGACTGGGCCTGATCACCTCATTGTCCTGTACATGCCATGTGATGGCACTCAAGATGATTTGCTCCGTAACTTTCCCAGGCACTGAGGTCGGACTGGCAGGCCTGTAGCCTTGTAATTTTGAGAATTCACTTTACATGTTACTCGGTGTTGCTTATGAGTTATCTAGACATGGCCAGTATAGTTTTAATACAATTAAACTTTAACTTTGGATCCTGCTAAATTCGTATCTTTATACTAGACTTCTTGAACCGAATCAGCAGAAGACTGTTAATTGTAATAATTAAAAAGCTGTGACTCTCCAGCTCACAACATTGACTGCAGCTGGGTCTCCAGAGAAGTTAATGAATGAGGAGGAAAAAAAAAAAGCAGATGACTATCAGACTGACCTCACAGTACTGAGAATTACACTGGTTCAGAAATTACCATTTAGTGCTGGGACACCAACTATACAGCTACAATGAATTTTAAGCATTCATACTTTTATCTATTAGCAAGCACCAACATCTTTCAAAGTTGTGATATGAAATCAGCAGCTACTATCTCAAGTTTATTTAATTACTAATTTAGATTCCCATCCTCATTCTTAAAAAGCAGCTAAAATAGAGTTTGGCATAATATTCAGGATAGCATCATTGCTTGCTCTTATCACAAGAGTATCTTATAATTAATCTGCTTTAATTATCTTTGTTTAGTCAGGGTGGTGGTGAAGAAATCTCATTTTGTTATTTATTACATTAATTATGCCTTCATGCTCTCCAAGGACAACTGCTCCTATGCTAGAGGGGAAGCCATAGTCACCCCGAGCATATTTCTTTTTGGTCAGCATAGTGACCCTGGCTGGAAGACAGTTCACAGAATCACAGAGTGTTAAGGGTTGGAAGGGACCTCTAGACATCATCTGGTCCAAGCCCCCTGCCAGAGCATGTTCGCCTGTAGCAGGTTGCACAGGATGGCATCCTGAATGTCTCCAGAGTTGGAGAGTCCACCACCTCTCTGGGCAGCCTGTTCCAGTGCTCTGCCACCCTCAAAGGAAAGAAGTTTCTCCTCATGTTGAGATGCAACTTCCTATATGTGAGTTTATACCCATTGCCTCTTATCCTATCACTGGGTACCACTGAAAAAAGACTGGCCCCCTCCTCATGGTACCCTCCCTTTAAACATTTGTAAACATTGATGAGATCACCCCCTCAGTCTTCTCTTCTCCAGACTAAAAAGACCCAACTCCCTCAGCCTTTCCTCATAAGAAAGATGCTCCAACCCCCTGATCATCTTTGTGGCCCTTCGCTGCACCCTCTCTGGCAGTTCCCTGTCTTCAGCTGGGGAGCCCAGAACTGGACACAGTACTCCAGATGCTGCCTCACCAGGGCAGAGTAAAAGGGGAGGATGACCTCCCTCAACCTGCTTGCCACACTCTTCTTGATGCACCCCAGGATGCCATTGGCCTTCTTGGCCACAAGGGCACATTGCTGGCTCTTGGTCATCCTGTTGCCCACCAGGACTCCCAGGTCCCTCTCTGCACAGCTGCTTCCCAGCAGGTCAGCCCCCAACCTGTACTGCTGCATGGGGTTAATCTTCCCCAGGTGCAGGACCCTACATGTGCTTTTGTTGAATTTCATAAGGTTTTTCCCTGCCCAACTCTCCAACCTGTCCAGGCCTCGCTGAATGGCAGCTTGGCCTTCTGGTGTGTCAGCCACCTCTCCCAGCTTGGTGTCATCAGCAAACTTGCTGACGGTACACTCCATCCCTTCATCCAGGTCATTGATGAATACATCGAACAGGACTGGACCCAGCACTGACCCCTGAAGAACACCACTAGTCACAGGCATCCAACTAGACTCTGCCCCACTGATCACAACCCTCTGAGACCTATCTGCTAACCAGTTTTCAATCCACCCCACTGTCCTTTCATCTAACCCACACTTCCTAAGCTTGCCTACAAGGATGCTGTGGGAGATGGTGTCAAAAGCCTTGCTGAAGTCAAGGTAGACAACATCCACTGCTCTCCCCTCATCTATCCATCCAGTCATGCCATCGTAGAAGGCCATCAGATTAGTCAGACATGACTTCTTCCCCTTGGTGAATCCATGTTGACTACTTCTGATAACATTCTTTTCCTCTGGATGCTTGGAGATGACCCCCGGAATGAGCGTTTCCATCACCTTTCCAGGGATAGAGGTGAGACTGACTGGTCTGTAGTTTCCTGGATCCCGCTTCTTGCCCTTTTTGAAGACTGAAGTGACATTGGCTTTCCTCCAGTCCTCAGGCACCTTGCCTGTTCTCCAGTACCTTTTGACTTTTCAATGTGGTATGAAGAAAGGAAAAGAAGGGCTATCAGTCCTTTTCATTCCTTCCCATCTCATTTTTACAAGAAAACCCTGTGTATAATAGTTTCATATATGAACTAGTTTCTTTCTATTTTTGGAGGCATCTGCAACAAACCGGCACATGAGAAAAGTAGGTAGTTTTCAAGTCTGACTCATAAATGGTCTACTCCTATCAACAGTATAATGTGCCAGGAAAACAAAAGGAAAATCAGGTGCTACTGTCAAATTATTGATCACTCCAAATGGTATGGTGAAGCCAAATCTAACAGCTCTTTCAGCCTTTTTAATAATGACAGCAACGGAAAAAAAAAAAAAAAAAAAAACAAACCAAAACTTTGAAATGAAGGATTGATCTTGTCAGCAAAATTCCTATTACTGTTTAGATCACACAAACTACCTTTTGCCTCCTAGGAACATGATATCCAATTTCCTCTCATCTAACTCTTATCATTACCATTTCTCAAGCAGAAAGCTCAGTTTAAGTGCCTCTCCCAGGGATTAGGACCAACACTGCTCTTTCTCAGCAACATGGTGCAACATCATGCTGCTGCAGTCAGCCCCTGAGAGTAGACCTCATTGCCCCCAGGATTTCACCTTGTAAACCTAGATGCTCAGAACTGACTTTTAGTGACTAACACCCATGACCTCTGATGCAATATTATTCATAAGTCAAATAGTACAGTTTATATTCTGAATATGAAGTTAGGATTAAATATAAAACAAAACCAAAACATGAACATGTACTACAAAAGTGTTATCAACAATCCGCCGTTGTGTATTTTCAACATTAGTGTTCCCAGGGATTTACTAGCTATTATACTGTCAAGGAAACCCACAGACACCTGCAGTGAAACTTTTAAAGGAATTTCCTTGCAAAGAATCAGCAGAGAGTCAAATCTAGGACTGTCAGATAGAGCAGGAGCTATTATATATGTAAAACTGATTTAAAAGTTAATTAAGAATCATTACATGTTGATGTCTAGAATTTGCATTTGTCTAAAAGTAATTACAGTATTCATGTTTGGTACTTAGAAATACAAAACATTATAAATTATAAATGTCTTTTCTCTGACATTTGGTGAAGCTGACAAAATTTTATCATCAGTTTTGGTCAACTACAACTACGTACATATATATTTTTTCTTTTACAAAACCCAGCAAACATTTGCAAATAAGGTGTTTGCAAGCACAAAATCCTCAAGGAAATTATTATTTGTAGTCAAGAATATAAATATCTGAATATAATTTAATTTTTCCAAATATGTTTAAATGCAAGATGAATGTGAATACTTGTACCAGAGCCTACTTAGCAGGACAGACACTCATTTTCCATGAGACAAAATAATAACCTCGTTTCCCTTAATTACAATGTCCTGCTTGGACTTCATCGACACTTGAAGTGTTTACTTCAGCGTCCCATTAATAGGTGACAAGAGATATATAATCTTTGTTATTTTCTCTGTTAGCTCCTCTTTCCTTGGGGTCTTGTATCTGGGTATCTAATTTATTACTTATCCTGTCTTTTGCCTTTGTCTCTTACACTTATGAGCCATCAACTACATATTCTGACAAACCCCATACCCTTATGTTAGCTTTAACAGACTAAGTTAGTCTGGTTCAAGGAGTCAGACTTGCACTATAAATACCACTCTAAGATTAAAAGTGTATTACCAAGTTTCTCTGGAGGAAGGAAAAAAAAAAAGTAATGACATGCCTCAATAAAGTGCAAATCTGTAAGAATCAATTAATTTCCAGTTCTGTGAGTACCATATGGTACTTCTGCTTCACACAAGCATGCAAATGAAAGCTGAACTCTATTGCTGAACCAAACTTTCCTGACATGACAAATTACTGTCAGTGCCAGGACAGGTGTAATTAAAAAGGAAAAAAAATAGATCTGATTGTTAATTCTTGTGTACAATGGTGTAAGAAGGCTGTGTTCTCTTGCTCTTAGTCTAGATTCTCAAGTAAATGAAATATATAGGATTGTGTTATCAGTGTTAAGTTATTCAATAATTTTTGATCCTCCAGGTGATTATCGATCAACTTTAAAGGTAAGCAGATAATTTAAATCCCCACAATTCATTTGAAAAAACAGTTGGTAGTCATGTATTGGAGAGAGGTACAAATCAACATCCTTACTGAGGAAGGAAAAGCACAAAACACTGTGTAGGAAAACCATGACTATTTTATGCTCTTATCTGGCTAATGATTCAGGCTACAGCTAGCAGTCAGCCTGCCTTAAAATACACGCTTAGCTCCAAAAAAAGCCTCAGTTTTGTGTCTTTTCCCCAGTGAGAACATCACAAGGCACATGGATGAATTTGGAGTGTCTGCAGCACAGAAGTGCCTGTACCAAAGAACCAACCTGTACTAAAAGAAGTTCTGTCAGTTTTGCAGATCACATAATTCATCTTCACAATTAACAGTCCCACAGACATAAAATCAAAGCTATTGCTCTGAAAGACAAAAAAAAAAAACCAAAACCCAAAAAACTGAAGTACTCTTTGTCCTTTACAAATCTATGTTGAGGGTTTCTTTGGTTTAGTTTGGGGGTTTTGTTTGTAAACAGTTAAATCACTGCAGTGTAAGTTATTGAAAAGCATATCAACCACAAATTAATAAAGGACAATGTAAGCTCAATTTCCATCCATTTCATTATCACTCAGCCTCCAACATTCTGATACAGAAAATCAACTTCATAACCCATCCGTATACATGTACACAGGCATTTTTATCTGTTGTAGCATCATCGCCTCTTTGCCTTCCATTACAGAAAGTGAAGAGGATAATAAAATAACCATGACTTCTCACCACCACAAATACAGCTGTTTCTCCCCTGTATTTGTACTGAGATACGGAACAGGTGACACAAAAGTTGACTTATTACATACAATAAAGAATGCATTGTCTGGAATCCATAAACACTAAAGGAATCAAACTTTAATTTTCCTTTTATCACTCAGAAAAAGAAAGAAAGGGCCCGCTGTCATGAAGTATAAAATTCATTGTCTGATATGATCCAGGTTTAAAAAACTTAACGACACATTTCACAGCTACAGCTCTTGGTTTATTCAGGAAAATCAGGATTAGAATACGTAATATTTTAGTACATGCCTTGTCTCTTCTGCTTACAGTGATGAAATGAAATATAGATCTCTCCAGCAAAGTTCCTTTTTCTGTTTAAACTGCCAATCTATAATGAAATGTAGAGGGTTTGAGCAAAAATGGTTAAGTAAGGAAAGTTTGTTGTGAAGGAACAAAGCAGCATCATTTCTGTAAGTATACCCAATGGAGACACTCAAGGGTAAAATTTGACCACACACTGAAACTATCAATAAAACAAAGACATTTAAGATAATACAATCTATTACATTTCTGCAGTCACATTTCCTGAAGCTGTAGGAGACTAAGCTATATATTTAAAATGTGGTGGCTTTGAGGAGACACCAACAAAATCATATATTACAAGATTGAGGTACCTGATAATGCATATCTAGCTAATGAGAATTCTTTGATAATGCTCCTAAACTTTGGTATGAGGGCTTTGAGACATTTGGTTGTGTTGCATCAAATATACACATACTAAAATTTAATTCAGTATAGACATAAAAATAATCAGTTTTTCAGCAAGTATTTCTCAGCTGATTGATATTAAGTGATTGCAGCTGTTCTTGTACAGAGCCCAATAGACCTAAATGAACTCCAGATCAACTTGGGAGTTTTCTTCTATACTGATTTATAGCATACAATTATAAAACCACAGTTTGAAGTTTTGTGACATTTCTCTCACCGTGCTTACCCTTCTCTCAAGAGGGCTGAGAGTTCATCCACACTAAATACTACATGTGAGATTTCCCTTGTTGGCCTCTTTTAGACAAGCCCTTTATAATAACAATGCCTGCCCATTTTAATGAGCATTCTCAACAGGAGATATCACAACAAAAGCAAGCAAAACAATCTCCATAATTCTGATCCTCATGCTCTAGGATGGCACTAGGTCCTCTACCTCACACTTTTTACCATCTAGTGGCCATTCCTGTGGATTCCTTCTCAAATTTCTGCACAAACCTTACTGATCAGCCTCATTTGGCACTCTGCTTGCTGATTTCTTCTGGACAAAACCAGTAAATTCCACTACAAAGGGAAAGCTGGGGGTTTACGTCCCCAGATAAGGTTCTACTTCCATAATTTTCAAAAAATATTAGAAAAATTGTAAATCATGCACTGCTTTTCTAGTAGCAATTATTGATATTTCAACATATAGCTGTATTTCTCTCTAATGTAACTCCAGAAGCTGCATTTTGTGAGCTATCCTTTGTAGAACTACAGTTCATAAAAATGATACCAAGGAAAAACCTGTTTTCATATACTATTTCATGTTCTCTCCTTTGTAGAGTAAGTCAGTCAGCAGTTAAAAACTTTTAGACACAGCTACTGAAATGTTTGGGTTTTGGTTTGTTATTTCCTATTTTTTAACAGTTTCATAACACAAACCAACATCCTGTTATTCCTCTTACATATTGTCTATATCAGAGAGGGATCTTGTTCAGAAGTCTGGGATCAGATTATTTCCAGATACATGTGGGTTTAGAAATTAAGATTTTTTTTTCTCCTATTTAATAAAAATGATAAGTAGCTGACTTCAAAAAATCAAATTACTGTTATAAATCATGTTAACCTGCCATTCCTTACAGAGGGCTACTACCATGAAGACTACGTTTGACAGCATTTGTACATTCTATGCCAACAATCTTCAACCTGTGGTTCAGGGGCTACTACAGACTGGTGAAAGATGAGCCCTGCAAAATTTTTTATACTAGGGAGGGGGGAAAATCACACACGCACAGGTGGGTGACCACAAAGGGTAAAACACCACTGCCACAAATAAATATTCATGCATATTTGCTTTAATATCTGGTTAGAAATTAAAAACATGCTTTCATGAATCATACAAGAGTTCATTATGAAATTCTGACCGCATATAACTAATAATTTTAATTCACTGCCAAGTGAAATGTGGCAATACAGGCTTTAGATAGTATGTGGGCTTTCTCATTAAGTGTTAGAATAACTTAACATAGAACAGGTTGAGAAGTACTGTTGCAGGCTGGTGTGGAATAAGTTTCCTAGTCAACAGACAGCCTGGACTCCACTCCTTGCTCCTCCATTAGTCCTCGAAGCAGCACAAGCCGCATCCTTTCCATTATCACCTCAATGCTAAAAGCACACATACACCACGCTGCTCATAAAAAACACAGCCATAAGCTACCACAAGCCAGTGGTAGCAGTCCTGTTTCTTGACACAAACTTAACTACATTACCATCTTCAGTAATTAATCAGAGGTGCTGTCTGTGCAGGAAGCTGAAATGGAAGTGCACAACAGAAGGAAAAATAACTTTGCTTAGCAATTTGCAGCATTAAAAGGAAAGCTAAGCAGCCAGTACAGAAAAGTTTCAGTCAGAGCCTCATGTTACCATAAGGTTCAGAATAGAAGGCATGAATGGTCCTCACACAGTCAGTAATTTTTAAGTTATACCTTTCATCACATCAAATGAGCAGCTTCTGAAAATATTAATATATAAATAGTGAAATATAAAATAACAGAAGTGGTAGAATATGTCCTATACCTGCCACATTTATAATTTATAATAATAATAATGTANAAAATATATATATATATATAAGGAGACTGAAAGCACCAAGGAAACACAGAGGCCCAACGTACTGCCACCTACAAAGCAATTCGTCTTGCTTGCCTTTTATTTCTGACATTTTTCCTAAGAGAAACTGCAACTGAAATGAGGTTGGACTGACCATGCCGATTAACTGTATGGAGCCTTCGGACTGCCTGCTGTGCTGTATTTTTTCTGATTGCTTTTGCAGCACAGGGAGACAACAAAACAATTACGAGGCAGTACCAAAGAAATCCAAGCACTACAGTTCACAGACAGAGGCAGAAGTGCCATTAACTGAAGTTAAAATTCTAAAATAACTGCACGCCTGAACACAATGTCCTGGGTATGCCACTGCAGGAGTAGGCTGAGAAGGCTGCCTCCTTAAAAGCACAGCAGCTTTGCAGGGATACACCGGAAAGCGGATCCTCTAACAGCAACAGAAGAGAACAGTTTGGACACAGCAGTCAGTAGGTGCTGCGGGCAGCAGGGGAAGGAAATCTTTACATGAGGAAGAAGAGAATAGCTGCACAGTGACCTGAAACAGAGCATTTTGGCAAATGTCAAGATGAAGTTTCAGAGGGGTAGTGCACAATTGGGCTCAGCAAAGAGGAAAAGATATGTAGCACATGGAAGAGCACAAACAGGGCACCCTGTCAAGTGGCGGCATGTTACGCTCAAATGAGTACAGTAAGTAGCAGGCCATGCTCTGTAACAACGATGCAGTTCTGGTGTCCCTGACGTATTTGTAAGAGAACCTTGCTTAATTTGCAGACAAAGCACAGCTTGCTGTTTCACACACTTTGATGAAAAGCATATAAATGGCATATCCCACACAGGGTAAATCTGGGGGGAAGGGAGGGAGAAAATTTTTCTAATTCTCTCCAAACTGTTATCACAACTGAGAAAGTTACCTTCTTCTGCCTATTTATTTCATATTTTATTAATGAAAAATAATGAGATTAAACAAATGTGCATATGGAAATATTCCAGCTGATCAATCTGAAGAGTAAGTATGGTGTTTGGAGATCTGAGCTGGTTTGGAAGAAATCCTAAATATTTACAACATTAAAAAATATAGTAAAAGTCTATTGGTATTAAGATCCAACTGTATGTAAAGCATCCTACTATACTCCCAGTGCTGATGTCTTCATATAGTGTTCTGTGCTTTCTAGCCCTCCCCATCATTAACTGGTATTACAGAAAGTAAATTACATTCTCTATACATTTTGCTCTGTTTGACAGTCGCCTTCTGCAAACCTTAGTAGTTTTGAAATTCTTTTGCATATGCACTATAATTCATATCCAAAATGATTAAAACTCACAAACCTAGCCATCTGCAGTCTCTGTTTTTCAAAGGACTGCAAATATTCCTAAATATATGTGCCAGCAATTCTGTATTTATAAAACAGATAAATATGCTACATTCAACATAAAATTAAAAAGAAACCAAAACCAAAAAGACCCATGCACTCTTCCATTCTGATCCTATAAACTATCTGTAGGATGTATTCCAGTAATTTCTGCTTTTATTTCCTCTTTATACCAGTACTTAAATAAGTTGCTAATTAAAATACAAGTGTGCATCTAAAAATATATACTTTTTAATATATAGTAAATGCAGTGTATATTTAGAAGTAAATATATTCTTATTTAAACTGCATCTAAACATGTATCGTAATAAAAATAAAAATATTAAAAAGACCCAGAAATCTGGCAGAACCCATGAAATTTACCTCACTGTGCAACTGTTGGATAAGCAAGTAATTGTCATCACACTTGATTTTTTTTTTTAAGCTGCCACCAATAAAATTCAAGGATAAACCGTAATTTTTGTGTAAGAGTAAGGTTGTAAAATTAGCTTGNNTGTTGGGGGGGGGGGGGGGGGGGGGGGGGAGGGAGGAACAACCCACACCACAAAAAAAACCCCATGCCAAACAAAAAACCAAGTAGCATAGTTGCCAATGATTATCATTTAATCAAAATGGAATGAGCAATGTTTTGCTTAACATAAAAGCATTTATTTCAAGACCAGTAAACTTCAGCCAATAAGTCCGTCTCAAATGTCGATACCTTTTTGGCCATGCGAAGACAATTATGCCAAAGAGAGAGCTGAAACCTCTCTGCTATAATGACTTCAGTCCCCCACAGTAGTGTGATTTTGCAAGGGTATGACATCATACTGCATGGACTGAATACCAAGAGTGAGGCCTGATGCTCTACATACCATCAGTAAAGAACCAGATGTGGATTAGAATAACAAAGTAAAACCTTCTGGTGTTTGATGCCAAATTTCTTTTTTTTTTAAATAATTTTGTTGGGGACCACCAAAACTTATCAGATGCCACGTGTGGCTGTGTCACTGAATAAGAAAAAGAAGTCAATCCAATAATGTTATAATTACTGCCATACATCCCACTGATCAGGTAGGAGAAATATATCCATTTTGAACTTGTAGTGTTTCCTAACCAAGTTATGCCTCTACATATTCTAGGACCACCGAAACAGTGGGGATGGGAGAGATGTGTTACAAACACTCCTAGAAGTACCAGCAGTACTATGACCCATATGCCTTATCAGAAGCAGTATGAGCCCTAGAAGTGAGTGATACACTTGTTCTGTGCTCAGTACACTGAAATATGTTCTTTACAATAAGCGGCAAGAGGTAAATCCCACCGTTTTAAAATTACACTGCCAAACTTCACTTTGGGTGAACTTCCTTCTTGGCTGAAACCATTGTAACCATGGCAATAACTTCAGTAGATTTCTAAACTGCTCCCCAACCCTTGTTAAAGATACAGGAATAAAAGCACTACCACTAGGTCAATGTTGTCATTTAATGACCTGATACGTGATAAATTGGGAAATGAATGTGGCAGTCTGGGAGAAAATGGAGTAATAGTTCAAGGAGTCTATGCTTATGAATATGATTTTTGGTTAGGAGTGCTAGAATAAAATATTAGGAACAAACTATTTCAGTTAAAATTACTCTAAAGTCACTACAGTGGCACAGGTAAGAGCAAGATGTTCTAATGATAACCCCAACAAGGATTTAAAGACTTCCAGTGGTGAGCTGAGATTGCCACAAGACTAAACACTGGAATACTGTGTATGCTCTGAAGTTTAAAGATGTATCAACTTTGAAATACATCAACAAGATAAAATAAGATTAAAACACAACAGCCTGGAATTCTTTACCAGTTGGGTGTTTGAGTAGAGAAAGGTGCTGTTTTGCAAGGCAGGATTTTCCTTTACTGTTACCGAGATGTGACAGCTATTCATGCTGATAAACACTCTATGAAAGATGAGTCCTCCAAAAATGATTGCTAATTTTCAGAAGAGTCCTCCTACTCTCAAGACTATGTACTTATTAGAATATAAAATATTGTGAAATGCTTTTTTTTTCCTGTTTCACAGACATTTTAAAAAGTGTTCACTAAAAACTGGAGAAGACAGAAGTGGGGTGGAGAGGCATGTAATCAAACAGATTAGTGCGATGAAGTCCTTTAGACTCTGCATTGCCTTTAGGGAAGCATACTGAATAGTCTTCACCTAGTCCAAAATACTCCTTTTGCAAGTCTTCACCTGAGAAAATGTGTTGCTTGGTCAGAACTAGAGGCTTCCACCACTCACTCCTGTGAGGCACACAGTAATTGCTGAGGTGTTCACAAAAGATCAAGTCATTTTCAAGGAAGAGGATTATAGCTAAACAAATATTTTTCAAAACTTAATGTTCTAAAGAAGTTCAACTTTTCTGTCTGCTTTGAGCCCTAGATTGAGTAAGGTGGCTTAAAGAAATCACACCATACACTGAATTAAAAATGAAATGAGAATTTAAAATGTGAGTTTCAGATTCTGGAATCAACAAAAGGAATAATCTTAAAAGCACAACTCTGCTTTTTGTTGACTTTGCAGTACACTATTGAAATACCTGGAAGTACTGGAATTGAAGTACTCATCCACGGGTTTCAATCCTGAAGTAAACAATCGGTTTGTTATAAATAATCTATTATTATGTATGCCAGATGAAAAACAAACAAACAAACCCTGACAATGTTATTCTGGCTTTTCTTTTGATTAAACATGCATATTCTGATTCCGGGTTGGATAATTCCTCTCAAGTTGTATCTTACCAGCTGAGCAAATAGCACAACGGCCTGCACAATCAAAGGCATTTTCTAAATCTGCAGATACCCAAACATACAGAAAAAAATTAAGACGACTGAATGGAACATGTTTTAAAACTGAGTAGTTTTTCAACATACCTTTAAAACAAGGAGTAAAGAACGTTAAGAAAACTATTTAGTCTTTACAAAGTAAAGAACTGATCTGCCTAACAAAAACCTAGGAAAATTAGTAGCTCAATGTGAAGATAGTCCTACTAGGTAAAATGTTGTCAGGAAGAGCAAAGATCCATTTCTGGAAAAAAAAGCAGCAAAACCAATTTCAGCATAAAAGTTAAGATTAGTTTTCTTTCACTATTGAAATGTACGATTCCTTGTGTTTTCAGGACATATCCTGGAGAAGAGATAGGAAAATGGAGAATATCCTTGAAGGAAGATAGTTCCTGACCATGTAACCTATAGGTATTGTTGAAATCTGCTTTAAGTACATACTTCCTTTGAGATTTATTCTTGCTTAATTTTGGAAAATATATCTAGTTGTATTCACATAGTAATAATTTAATAAATGAAGATTATGGGACATTACAGGATATATGTTATAGAATGATTTATGGTAAAATAGATCTTAAAAACAAATAAAAGTGACAGTTTAATTTCATTTCCTGAGGTGCCTTAGCTACTTCAAAAGATGTGACAGTTGAATCACAGCTCCATTTGTTCATTTCAAAGGATAAGAACTTACAACTTTCCTTGATAAAAGAATACAGTGCTAGTAATTTTAATATGCATAATTTACAACCCCACTGACTTTTCTAGCTCAGATATCCAGACAGTCAACATTCAGAACCCAGTAAAATTAAATTTATGTACTGATACATAAGAACATCACTATTCATGTAAGAGACCTTAAAGCTGTTTCTTTTCCTAGTTACCTTTATTTTGAGAAGCTGTACCATTTCTTTTGTTCTCTCTTAACCGAAACATATTCTTCAACTAAGACTTGCAATTTTCTTCGGGTCCAAAGCCTATATGTGTTCAAATATTTGGCAGCGGGCTGGACTGGAAATAAAAGACACGCTGAGCTGGTAAGAAAATGCCAGTGTATCTACTGTTATAGTTATTTTAAACTTGAAAGAACAAACAGGGTCCCATTCATGTTCTTTTCAGCTGTTGTTAACCTGTCAAGTTTTGCTGTGCATTTATGCATCATCATTCCTTGGAAATAATTTTGGTCAACTAAGCATATAAAGGTTCACAACAATTTCAGCCAAAGTGACAGCCAAAGTAGTTTTAATCAAAACTGCAAGAGTCCTACTTCCTGTGGTTCCCTCTTTTGTTTGCAGATTTGTATGAAACAGACATGGCTATTCCCTAAAAAAGCTTACTTCCACTTACTGAGCCTTTGCATTATATTTTCTTTAATACCAGTGACAACTTGCATGAAGCACGATGTATCAGACAAGACACCATGTAAACCAGATAGCTTATAATTAGATACCCTAGAAAAAATACCTGTCCTGAAGACTCTTGTAATGAGCCCTGGTGTTCCATGATGTCCCTCCAGTTTTCATGCTCAGAATTTTTCCAAAGAAACGTGTTGAGGAACATGGGCATAAGATGAGTGCTTGTTGGCTCTTTACCCATGATGCTTGGACAAAGTCAAACTCAGCAACTGGAGAGTACTCCCCAGTCTCCGAGTCTAGATGTAGCCACAGCCTGGGAAATCAGCACTTGAAGTTGATCATAGTTACTAGAAAACCACCACATGGCCTTCTTCTACAAACTTCTCAGAAAATTGTCATTTTTTATATGGTAAGTAGAAGATTAGTGAACCATTCACAATATATATGGGGAAGAAGTGTAATCACTTAACAGCATACCTAAACCTGTCAGAACATATTTTTGTTGGTGGTTTGATGAGAATTTAGTAAGTGTTAAGGTGAAGGAAATATATTCATAATAATTTTACTCAGGTCTCTAAATAGTATAAATATCACCTCTATCCACAGAACACTTTCTCTAAGTAATTACCTTTCATGCAACATCAGACAATGGGCCAAGGGGCTATGCATACAGGCTGTGCCCAAGCACAACTATCTGTTGTGCTTGTGAGGAGTATAATCATCTTTCGTTTATAGGTAACATGGCTATTCTCAGCCCAACCATAATAGCATGCATTTGCTTTGTATTCTTCAGTCCATTACAGCTGAGTGATTAGACACCAACAATCATGATTTTTTTTTCTCTTCTATGTTGCAGAATTTGTTTTATTGGTGATCTGACATTTCTTCGTTATCTCAAGGTTCCTTGAAATACAATCTTTTTGAAGGACAAGCCACATACATTTGGAAGAGCAGCTGTGGTATTTAGCTGCACTTGGTTTACTGAATCACGTAGCACTTGTTCTCTTTCCTAATTCATCAAGACACTTAGAGTTTTCACTTTAGCAGCAGGACTCACCTGCTTAAAGTCGTAAAGTTTTAATTGCTAAACCTCCAGCTTTCCATGTAATGTAAAGTACTGAAATGTACATTTTATATACTGACATTATATTAACATGAATGAAAGGAAGATGCCCAAAATGTTGCACTGCTACTGAAGGAGAGTAGAGACATGGAAATGGCTGAGGTACTCGCTGTTTTCTTTACTTCACAGTTTTCAGTGCTGCAGTTTTCCTTAGGTCCCCCAGATTTCCACATGGGAGGCTGAGCTCCAGGGGAAGAAGTGCTTTGGTAGTATGGGAAAAATAACTTAGGAACCAACACATATAGGTGTATGAGACTATTTGGGATGCATCCACAGGTGCTGAGGAAGCCACTCAGTTAATGTGAGGTGACTCTACCAGCTTCAAAGGGTCATAACCATCCGGGACATCATCCACCACCAGGGGAAAAAAAAAAAAAGAAAAAAAAGTGTGTGTGTGTAGCGGGCGGGGAGGGGGGGGAAGGAGGTGAATTCAGGGAACTACAAGCTAGTCAGGCTCATCTCAGTCCCTGTGAAGGTTATGGAGCAAGGCCATTTATGGGAAGTAATTTTTAGGCACTTGAACAGGAAAGTGGCTGGGAACAGCCACACAAATTTACCAAGGCTAGTAACTCCTGACTAGCTTGACAGCTTTCTCTTTTTAAATCACTGAGATCAAGGGGAGAGCACTAGATATTGTATACCTTAAGTCTAGGAAGGTCTTCAACATCGTCTCCTATAGAACCTTGGTATCCAATCTGTGGAGAAATGGACTATGTGGAACGTTGGTTGGAAAACCAACTAGACAACTGAGCTCAAAGGATAATGATCAGTGGTTGGAAGTTCAGCTGGCAGTTAATTACTAGTGGCATTCCTCAGAGGCTAATACTAAAGCCCAAATTCTGTAGCCTCTTTAATAAAACCTGGACAGGGGGACAGAATACATTCTTCACAAGTTTGCTGCTAACACCAAATGTGGAGAAGCAGTCCATGTGTTGCAGGGCAGGGTTCAAAAGGGACCTCAACAAACAGGAGGAAAGGGCAGACAAAAGTGTCCTGCCGTTAAAAAAAAAAAAAAAAAGGGCAAGTTCTGCACCTAGGAAAAACCAAACCAAATCAAGAAAACAGCTAAAGAAAACATGCAGCAAGGTAGGCACCAGGATAAGTAGCGACCCTGTAGAAGAAGATTTGGAGCTCAGCGGACCTTGAATTCAACATGGGTCACCCGTGTAACCTCGCAATGATGACTACCACTTGCTAGCCTGCATTACCAAAAGCATAGTCAGTGATCAAGGGTAGTGGTTCTTCTCCTTTACCTGAAACACATGAAGATACATGTGGAATATTATGTATATTATGTCCACTTTGGAGCCCTCCAGTGCAGCAAGATCAAAAAACTGGAGAGTCAAATGCAGGGCTACTAAGATGGTGGAGTGCATGAAATAAAAGAAACTGAGGAAGCTCTGCTTTGCCTCAAAAAGAAGGTGGCTATCTAGGGATCTAACTGCACTCCTCTGCTTCCTAAAGGTGGGCCATAAGCAAGACTGAACCAAACTCTTCTCAGAGGTGTTAGGTTTGGGGTTTTTTTTTTTGGTTGGTTGTGGTTTTTTTTTTTTTTACTAAACACTGAAACAGCTTGCCCACAAAGACTGTGGAATCTCCATCATTGGTGACAGTGAGTTTGACTGAATAAGCCCTGAGCAACCTGACTGAACTTTGAAGTAGGCCCTGCTTTGAGTAGACTAGCTGACCTTCTGAGGTCCCTTCTCACCTAGACTATTCTGTGATTTGAAACTTCTGTCATTATAATACAGATGCTTCTAAAGGATACGCCTCAATTGTGAAACCACCACAAAGGCAGCAACTGCATGTATCTCTTCTGTTATAAACGGCCATGGTATAACATGCTGTAGTATTTATTATGAATTAGGAGAGTATCTTTAGTGAAAGAGCTAAGCTTTCATTAATGTCAGTCTGACATTTGCAAAATTGATTTGTTTTGACATTTAGAGCACTTCTGTTGTAGTGTGGACTCATGTCTGACATTAAGCAAACTAAATTACAGTGGTTTTGCTTAAAAGCTTCCCATAGAACACTATTATTTTACAATGCAGATGAAAACTGTTCTAGCAGAAGCAGGCATATTTTAAAAAACAGAGCAGGTATACTGATTTATCTGGAAACAAAATCCTTAAATGAAGACTATCTAAAGAATTAAATGTTGGTCACTGGAAATAAACAAATGCACACACAACTTCTAGGCTTAGTCATAAAACTTGGAATCCAATTAAAAATTTGAAGTAAGGCATCAAGAACCTTATCTGCATTTTTATCTTGAGAGAAAAAAAAGGCTGATATCTTAAAAAAAAATAGGAATAACCAGAGAGCACAAAAAAGACTCACTCAAACATCTGAATCCTTATTTTAGCAGTACTACAGGTCTTTTACTCATCTTGTTTTACATTTGAAATGCATAAATTGATCAAATAAGCAAACCAGACCAAGTTAAAAAGAGGTGGCTAATTTCCCTCTGAGTGAATTTATATTTATATGTTCATCTATTATTAAACTTCGTAGTTTTCTTCTGATGTATTACAGTGATTCAAATGTTGTTTCAGATTCAGTTTTGTATTATTTAATCACAATGTATAACAAATCACAGGATTCTTCTGGGATCTATATCTGAAAGGTACACAACGTGGGATCCAAGATTGTAAACCACAGATTAAATCTCCAAGAACTAAATTCAAGTAAGCTTTATGATTAATCATAAGTGCACTGAATATCCCAACAAAGAAGAACTACTCCAGCATGCATTCCTTTTTCCCCATTTTTATCCTCCCACAGCAAAGGTGGATGATGGCATAAAAGCACCACCGCGCACCTGATAGAAACCACTTGGGGAATCCCCACAATTTTTGGGCTTCTCAGTTAACCATGGCAGGTTTCTGTTCCCTGTCTACCTCTGCAGACCACAGCCTCTATCCTATACACTAAGCAATATGCTCCCTCCTACTTTTCCGTGAGCTCAGCAGAGATAGCGCGGCCAAAAGGAGCCTTTCATCCTCTTTGCTTTCTGTATTCTCTGCCAGATTATGATACCTTGGCTTGTTTGCCAGTTTCACAGGATTTCTACATGGTTTCCCAGGACCCTGCTAGACAGATCCAAAACTACTTAATTTCCAAGATCAGTTGATATCAAACCAATGCGGTCAATGTACATATCACACATGCAGATGTTAAATGTCTTCCTATATTCATTGACTAAATTTTCGGCTCAGTAATGTCAATACCATAGAACTCTATGATGAACTATGCGAAGCTGGAAATGCACTTTTATCTATTTCTTTCTTTCCCAAGATAAACAGAGCAAGTGAGTGAATGTGTGCATAGTATTCTTTCACATAATGATCTTTTCCATATCTTATAACTTACCTCTGCTAAATGATGCACTCATTTTATAACTCAAAATGGGTTTTGACATAAACATGGTATTCAAGATGAAGTCCTGTCATCAATTCTATGACATTCATTTTTGCAGCTGCTTTCTAAACTGTGATGTCTCCACCCTAATATTTCTTGTCTGGTTTTTTTTTCACTAAGTTGTCCAATTTAACATACAGATCTTTTGCATAATGTTTACAATTATATTTAACTTACAGCTTGGAAATATGTATAATTAACTGCAATTATTTTTTTCTGAAGCAAACTGCACTCCACTTGTCAATACTATAGACAACCACCACTCTGTTCTTTTTCCTGGATCATCCTTCTCCCTAGTCTTTTCCAGACTTAACCAAATTAATGGTTTTGTAACAGCTGTGAACTCTTCCCTCTTAGGATATTCCCTTTTTGTTTGTTAACATAAAGAAATACGTAATACAAAGCCTGTGAGAACTCAAATGTCACATATTTTATTCTGAGGGACAGCTCTAGAACCTACATTATCTATAGTCTTTCAGTTTTACTTCTCTGCTAAATGCAAGAGAAACACCTTAACAATATAACAATATATCCTTCTCTAGCAGACTCACCTTTCTATGTCGGTTCATCTGCAGGAATATACGTATATTTTAAAAGCGTACATACAAAAAAAAAGAAAATAAAAGACCTGTCCTATGAAAAATGGAATTTAAACCCACAATTAAATTGTACTTTTTCCATTAACTTTACATAGGTCCTGCATTAAATAAACTATGTTTTAACCATTCTTAATTTGAAAATAAAGCAAGCTCAATCTGATATTCTTAGATAACTGAGTATTGTGTCTAATACCTTGTAGACTATTAAGACTTTTTAAATTTTTTTTATTTTTTTTTTTAGGGGGGGATGGAATGAAACAGCTCAAGTGCTAAAATATCTGAATTTGCTTTTTAATGCATTTCTGCAGACTGATATGTCAAGTCAAGGCCAAGGACATCATAATAAGCTTACTCAGACAGAGTGAAATTTCAGCTTAAGAGGGAGAGGACTGTTTTCATTGCTCACTAACGAAGATGTAAAAAATCAGTAGTCTCAGCATCACTTCCAACAGTGTTAAATCATTGTCCTTGAAAAGGAAATTATTATAATACTTAGTATGTGCCTCTATTGATCTGAAAGAGTAGTACCACTTGTATTTTCTAATCATGCTAAGAAATCTATAAACATTAAAAATGTTCCAAATTATGCACTATTGCTCTCCTTGCCATTTTCATTTCCAGTGACTAATAAACATCAAAAGCTAGGGAGTGATTTAAAAGTCCACAGGTAATTACTGGAAAGTAAACTGGATCATTAGTCTATGACTTTTACATTGAGTAAACTGCTCAGTACATGATTGCTGTTGTTATTCAACACTTGTAGTTGCTTTATCACAGAATCAATAAGAATTTGCAGTCTATCAAGATGGGAAAATTTGGGTACTCTGATATTATGTAAAATGAGTGTTAGTAATTTTGCAATTACATATAATACTGTCTTTAATGAAGTAACACTTTTACACGCTGTTTAATAAATTGATAATATCTTTAGGTTAATTAACATGCTGACTTATAGTGCTTGATTTCTGTGTCTATTGGTAGGAGATGTATGTGTTCTTGGTTCTTAAAAGTTGTGTTAAAAATGACACGTTACTACTTCTAGGTCTTAAAATACTTTGTTGTTGTTTTTAACATATTTCCACTCTCTAAACTCAAACACTTTTAGGAAGTGTCTCAAATCTGAACAATGATGCGAATACATTTGAAGTGAGCTTCACATTAGCAGACTTGATAGCAAACAGCTTACCATAAATGCACATCTGTGGTGCTTGCAGGAAATAACAAACCTGTGTTCAGCCTTTGCTTGTATTTGCTATCACACCGATGCTGCTTCACAAAGCAGTCCTCATCAACCCAAAATCCTGAAATACTTCTGTTTCAAGTGTGTGCATACACTTGCTACATCAAAAACTCATTGGTTTAGGCTCATGTGCAGAAACATCGTATCTACATGGAATAAGTGTCAGAAAGAGATACCAGCATTACTGTGTATACCAGCCTCTCCAGATCGAAGTCATAAGCATTTATATGTTTTCAGATTCAACACAGTTATTGCATTAACTGCAAAAGGCTTTGTTAGGCTGCTTGATTAAAAGCTAATTTCCATAACCACAAAAGAATAAAGAGGAAGAGCAACAGGCTGAGGAATGCCAGTAACGCAGTCAGAGAGACCAGAAGCCCCTGATCTGGCTCCTGCCAGGGCTGTTAAAGGAGAAGGATCAATGGTACCATTGTCCTAGAGTAACACTCCTCACAATGGAAGAAGCTCCTGGCTCACTTCACAGACCAAGTGGGGCTCCTGCCTACTACTTTCTAAATATAGGACAGCTTGCTAGAATCTTTCCCTTGTTTTTTCAGGTTTTCAAGATGCCAATATTATTTAGCTCATGAAAAACTGCAAAGCAACTGACAGACCTGAAACTCATGAAAAGATTATACTTGAACACTGTTTCTGTTGAAAAGCAGAAGTTTGGCAAAAAAAAAGTAATTACCAAATCCAGAATTCGGAGAAATTTCAATAAGCTTTGACACAAAGAAAAGTCTGTTGTTATCCCATATCGTATAAACTTATATAAACATAATATACCATCATTTCTTTATGTTCCCATACACCTTTATGAAAAGTATACTTGGCTGTAATACTATGACATCCAGACTTCTAGAGCTGCTAAGTTTTCAGCTAAACAAGCTCCAAACGTCATAGAAAACCACAAAAGCAATAATAAATACTATCTTAAATGGATTACAAGTGAGTAATCTCTGCCTTAGAAGAATGTACACAGCAGAGACACACTTGTATGCACACCCTGTTTGAGTTTCTGAACTTTCAATTTATCTAGAAAAAGGAAGGTGCACTGAGTATCTCCAAGTGAAGAATCTGATAAGAAGCTGCCCCCCGTCCCCCCAAATCACTACTAATGCTACTCGTCACAATGTTGTCTCTGGAAAATACTAAGAGATCTCTGAGCTCTTCATATCCACTGGTAGAATTCATAGCAAACTTCTGCTTATCAAAATATTTACCTATTCATAAAATGCCAAGTTGGTATCTAAAAGATCATATGGTAAATAGAACCCATTTAACATCATATGGAAAAACCATTTTTTTTTTTATTATATAAATGACTCCACACACAAATAAAGTGGAAAAAAAAAGACAAGTCTGACATTTTCACCGTATGAGCAGGTAATTCAATAGATACATGTATAAAGAAAGAATTTTCAGTGCTATAGAAGCTGAACGTAAATGATGATAGAATTCAGAAAGATACAGTGCTTCAAAAATACCAGTTATTCTTAAAGTTTCTTCTGTATGTATAAACAGTAATCTCTTAAGTACCATGGGAGTGCTTAACTACAAAAAAACAGTGGGATAAGACAAGACATGATCAATCAGTAACCAACTGATTCATGATGACCTACTTTGCTCTGTAGTAGGAAATCCAGAGTCAGGGACTCTGAACATTCCAAAAGGAAAACAAAAAAAAAAAATCCTAATTAAAACCCACTTCTTTAACAAAACCAAATCCTATTCCATTATTACTATTTCTTGCTAGAAACAAAGTCAATGTGTTTTACTTACAGCAAAAGCTGGAATAGAACCATAAGCTTTGATTCTCGTGTACTTTCTTCTGATATCCATGTGAACCACCAAAACTGTCATTCAAAAGCTAGCAAGAAAAACTGCCCATTCTGATTACTGTTCTTTATGCAAACACTAGACACATATAAATGAAGTTGTATGGCATAAGAAAGTAGACAGAAAAGTGTCCCGGGTTATCCAAATAAAAAGCAGAGGCAACAGCTATTTCTGAGAGGAGTTAGTATAAAATATAGTAAGTCTTTCAATAAAACAAAAGGAGAAGCTGTGGCAGGCATCATCTGTTCTCAAAACCAACAACTTACTTTCTTCCTAATGATGGATTACAAGCACTTTAAAAAACCAAAAAAAAACTATGAAAAACCCGTCACCCTCCAGGATAACAATCCCTGCATATTACATTCCTATTACAGTTCTAGGAACAAGCAAAAATGATTCTTTTGCATTTTGACACCATGTCGTGGTTTGGCCTCAGCCGGCACAAAGAACCACGCGGCCGCTCACCCAGCCCTCGCAGCGGCGAGGGAAAATTGGAATAAAAAGGCAAAAACTCGTGGGTTGAGATAAAGGCAATTTAACAGAACAACAAAGAAAAACAGGCAAACAACACTAATAACACTGGCAGAGGAATGTACAAACAAGGGTACCGCACCGTACCGCCGCGCGCCGACCGGACCCGGACCATCCCGCCTGCTCCCAAACTGGGAACTGCCCTCCCCGGCCGCTCCCCCTAAATACTGGGCGTGGGTCACGTGGTGTGGGATACCTGTGCTGGGCCAGGTATTAACCCTGCCCCTGCCGGAACCAGGACACACCATCAGATCATTTCTGCTTTCCTCTTTGAGACAGGTTTACTGACAAGTGATTTTCAAAATAACTGCGAATGGCAAAAGAATGGCAATCAAAACAAAATAATCCTACCAACTCCATAGAACCAAAGTTCTCTTACTCCGATGTTGAACATCAGTGTCAGTAAGACTGGGACAAGAAAGGTTAGTTCCCATGTTCATTTCCTGCTTGTTTTCTTGCCTGAAAATGCCTGATAAAATACAAACTATTGAGAACCTCATACTGAATTTTATCATAAAGACACCTTTGTCTGGAGGGTGTCTTAAAATAACATATAGACTATTTTTTACTTGATCAATTCATACTGAAACTACATAGAGAGGAAAGTAAAATATTTTTTCTAGAGAAAGAAATTAGAAGAAAACAATATTATAATAGGCAATAATATAATGAATTATAAAATTTGAATACTTTATCTTCATTGGTTCAACATCAGAACTGACAGTGAAATGCTTTACTGAAAAGGAGGATATTGTGATACGTACATAATGTACTGGGGGAGAATCTTGACCTACATTTAAACTCTGCATGTCCAGTTTGTAGGAATTTGGAAAACTAGGTAAAGTAGAAGCTTTTCACTGTGTACACGTGTCCTGGTTTGAGGTAAAACAGGACTGATTTTGTTCAGTAACTCTGCTTTCTAACTAGGCCTCTTCTAACTGCTGAAATTAACAGCATATTGTGCAAAATCAAGACATTTGGAATAAAGAGATCTGATTTAAACCTATGGAGTTTTTCTTCCAACTCTAAAACAATCCAAACAAATGCATTTATTGTAATACATGATTTTTGAAGATAACTAAAACATACAGGCTACTCTAGCAGAAAAACAACGACCAAAACATGTAACGTAACCAAGCAGATGATTCCAATGGGTTAATATGCATTGATATTGAAATAAAATGAAAGAGAGAAGGGGAAAAACATAATATATACACAGAGCAGTTATGGGAGACAGGGGACTGGTTCAAAGCACATGGGAACCGAGAAATTAGTATTACAGGAACTCTTATTACTCCCATAAGAAATGCACTCTAAGTGTGACCTTTTTTTTTTCCTCATACATTTCCTGAATAAATCAACCTTCTGAAAATCAGCTTTGGCCTGCTGCCACCCATTTGCTTCATTTGCTGACTTTTCATAGTCAGCACTTCACCACCCCATAATGTCTGTTTACATGAAAGGAATTTAAAAGGTTGAATAGATATTAATGAAGTCACTGGAGAATATAGTATAGTCTTTAACGAAAAGTAAGGTTACTCTACTGTCACTGTAAAATGACTGACATTAGGGGCGAAATTCAAAGCCCACTGACCCCAAAGGAAAGGTCAGGTTTTTTACATCTTTAGTCTCTTTAAACCTCAAAATACAGATGTTTCATATTATCAGACTGGATACTTATGATCGTAACCCACTTTGCAAAGTTAAATAGAAATGTTGTAATGAGGGTAAGTAAAGAACAGCAAGAATTCACCTTGTTAACATTTTTTTATATAGATAGTTTTGAAAATATTTGCAATAGCAGATGAAGACTGGAATTTTAGAGACAGAGGAATGTTACAAAGAACCAAAAGAGGCACCAGACTTGTCCCATTGTAGCAAGTGAAGGCTTGAGTGACCACTGAGTAGGACAGCCACTAAGAAAAAACCCTGAGTCCAGCATCCCTTTCAGACCCTTCAGGGAAGATGACAGAGCAGTCTTCTCACACACTTTCAGGAAGATTTGTTTCACTCTGCTCACATTCCAAGCTAACAGGAAGGACGCAAGCCAACACTGCTCTAAAAATCACGTACACAAAACTACTGAGACATATGGCACAGAAAACATAGTTGTTCTTATAAGCTCAGTGGCACAGCTCCAGTAATCTTCGAGATCAGATGAATTGAAGCAAATGTCATCGTTGCTTCCATTAAGCCAATGGGGACAAATTCCAAGTATATATGAACAGAGATTGTGATGTAGCTGTTATCTCATTATGGATCCCTTTCCTAAGTCAGTATATCTTTATTTAGAATTTCATATTGCTAAGTATATGAAGGACTGGGATTTTGAAAACTCAGTTGACTCTAAAGTAAAACTTCCTCACCATAGAAGGCAAGGATGCTCTACACAAAAGGAAACTCCATGTTTTGCTTATAATTAAACACAAGCCTACTAAACTTTTGATCAGGTAAGGAAGTCTTACATTGTTTCTGAAGCTCGTTAAATTGAAACTCCTACAGATTAAAAGTTCCAGGTATGTATGCTTAACTGCTGAGATTTTAACTGTGTTTCTTCCTGAAGTGTCCAAAATTACTTATGAAACACTCTTATTGTTTAAAAAAAGCCTCACAAACAATAACAATAAAACCCCACAATCCTAAATAAACAATCAAGCAAACAAAAACCAAAACACAAACAAATGAGAAAGCCACTGCAACCTCAGCAGAACAGCTAATTTTCTTTGCCTTCCCTGTATGCATCATGCACAGAATAATGGATGTACTCGGAGCTACTGGTGTCAGGACACATTGTTAACCATTGCCAATTAGCTCTGTTTCCACTAGAGGGAATGGGATTTGAAAGCAGCTGGCACTGCAAAAGATTGGAACCTGAAATTAGGCATAAATTGCAATACAGTAGACAGAAATTGCTGTCCTAAGAGTCTTAATCAATACTGGCATATATTGAAGTGCCCGCTACCCACTGCCTTCCACATCACAAACAGCCTGGCACTCCTTGGTTGCCATGGAAACTGCAGGATCACTCCCATCACACCATGCTCCCATTTTAAATTCTGCTGCAGCACTGAAGCATCATTTCCACTGCACAGCGGCACACATTTGTTACTGAAGAATTCCACTACTACATCGTCATATTGTAAGGTCACAAAAAAAAAAAAGGAAATTTACAACACACAAAAAATCTGTGCAATTTTCAAGTGTCTGCCTTACAGATATCAACAACAGAAACAGTCTCCTACGAATAAAAAAGTGCCCCCAACATTTAGATGAAAAAGAAATGCATACCACTCCTTCTTTACTTTTCTGCATGGAAAGGAAATCTATTCTCAGTTGTTTAATACACAAGATTTTATGAATTTCAATATTCCAGACTCTCTGCAGAGTGTCATTCTTGCACATTTGGAAAAAACCAAGTTAATGTACAGAGTAAATTGTGGTAAGTTATTCAGCTGGTATTAAAGCAAGAAGAATGTATGCTTGCTACATGAGACCCATGAATCCTAGATATTGATACTATAACCAGCTTCTCAGATATTCTATAGTCATGAACTGCTGCACTTGTGACTGCTCTAATGCAGAAGAACAACTGAAACGTTGAGCAGCAAGCATAAAAAAACTTGAACATGGCAAAAGAGAGAACTACGGTCAGCGTACACCACCTTGCTATTCATTCACGAGCCATCTCAGAATTTACATGGTTTGGTATTGAAAGTTCAGATCACATCTAATTACAACAGTGATTTCAAATGAAACAAATATGCACTTCTCTAGAAGCATTTCTAATGTGTCATCCATTGCCATTCCTATTCTAACACGACTATAAAAAAAACCATTTCTGCTACTAAGAGTTAAAAGCTTCCTTGGGTCTTTCACACAAAAAATATGTGTATGTGTAAAGAAGTGACTATAGCTCTAACAGGGCTTTAATTACTTGAATGAGTAGACTGCAGTAAGTAGCATGAATACAAGCTTGGATAGCAAAAGCACT